>OV651817.1:16470062-16778020 GCA_927349885.1 Psylliodes chrysocephalus
CTTCAGCTCTTATACGCTTAAATTTTTCGAAAGCCCTGATATCATTGTCTTTTTTATATTGACGCCAAAATTTTGATTTTTCACTTATTTTTTTAATAATACTGGGATTAAACCAAGGAGGATATGTGTTTTTATTATGCACTGAATAATTGGGTACGCAATCTAACACATTATACAACTTGCTATTAAAATATATACAGACATCATCGGCAATATAGCAAGGAAAGGGGCTCAAACACCCTTTGTACGACCTGAGCCGTTCTGCGGTATCAGCAGTAACATAATATTAGGAGAGATTAAAAAAGAATTGGGCAGTAGAAGAACCGATAATTGGAACAATATCTTGGGGCTGAGACAGGCCAAGATACTTCTGAGTAAATATAACCAGGAAAGATCGGAAGCCGCATTTGCCTGAGCAAGAACAGGCTACGTATTGTAACAGGGTTCCTTACCGGGCATTGCCGACTAAAAGGACACCTTAGTAAACTAAGAGTAGTAGAGGATAGTGAGTGCAGATTCTGTGAGGAGGAGGACGAAACCTCCATTCACATCCTAACTGAATGTGTAGCACTCCAGAATCCAAGGGCACTATATCTAGGAGGATATCAAATAGATTTACCTAATTTGAAGCCATTTCAAATCCTGCACTTCCTTGAAGAAATAGGATTGGAAGGGTCGTTATAGGCATTGAGACATTTCCTTAGTACATTGGCGATAGAAGGGGGCACAATAGATCTTTTAGGTCGCAGTGTATTAACACCCAATTTTCAACATAACATAACATCGGCACTATAAGAGCTTTCTAAAAAAGTCCAGTCAATATTTGATATCATATTATACATAAGTGAAAAATTTGGCTTACGAAAATTATAACAATTTGTATAAGAAGATTCTAGGTTATTTTTGTTGTCAAGTCTTTCCACTAATTCACAACTGATACCTAAAGCTGCATGGGTTCTAAATATTTCTCAACAATACAGCGGCCGTTGTAAAATATCAAATCTAAAAGTAAATTAAATTTATTGAAAACAAAATTATTTTCTGTTAGATCTGTGACATCAACGAAATTATTTAAAACAGTTAGCTTATAGCTAGTTTGTGGGATAGAAAGAGATAAAACATAGTCAGCGATATAAAAATCACCAAGGATTAGAATTTTACCACCATACAAAAAGTTCAATAATTCCAGTGACTCAAAAAGGCTTTCGACTTCATCTCCATGCGTTTTTGGTTATATATAAATTTCACAAATATATATGCATAAACTTAAAATTATTTTTTATCAAAAGGCAGTATATAAAGTTGAAAACGGGGAAAGAATATTCCTGAAGATTTATCATGGTAGAGATTACTAAAAAATTTCTGTCAGATCTAGAAACATCAAATTCTGTATTAAATAATTCCTAGTTGATTATTGACGAATTTAGCCAAGTTTCAGTTAAGGCAAAAATTTTACAATTACTTTGAACAACAGAGTTAAAAACTTTTTTGTTTTTGTTCTAAGGTCGCGAGTATTTTGATAAAGGATTGATAATTGGTTTTCATTATCATAAGAATCTGACTTGATCTGAAATGAGTTTACTGAGGTCAGTAGTCTGTGGTTGTTATTCAAGTCTGAAGTTAGATTTAAGTTTATTCAGAGTATCGATATAAGCCGAATATTTGTTCCTATCCCATACAGCATGATCAGTCATTATAATTGGATTGTTTAATTTTAAGCAATTAAAGCAATTTTTACTCTTAGATTTGCAGTCTTTTAAGTCGTGTCCCTCACCACAAATTGGACAAGATACGAGTTTAGTGCATCTTTGTGCAGAGTGGTTAAACTCATTGCTACACTTCAAGTGCATCATACAGAATGCAGCTGTCATAAGCAACAAATAAATTTCCTGTTTTTAGTGTTCGATCATACACTGACTTATCTACCTGTAAAATGGCTTGAAATATATCAGGATTTTTTAGTTGGAAATATTTTTACAATTTTAACTTTAGAATTTTTAGAAATTATGTGTGTGTTACATGAAACAAGATAATTATAAAGATCTTCTGTTGAGTAGTTAATTGTCATGCCAACGATACGTATTTTTTGAACAATACCACCGATTTCTCTGATACTGTATCCGCTTGACATTTTCTCTTGAACAATAGTCTTTAATTTTCTATTATATGACTTGGTTTTGCAGGCAATCAAGATTCCTCCATCTTTAACCGTTTTAACTTTTGTAAGCTGCAGGTTATCTTCACAGGGATTGACATGACATAGAATATTCGCCTTAGTTTGATTATGCGGCTGACTGGTGTTCTTTGGATGAATTACGATGATTGGATGCGACTTATCTTTTAGAACATCGTAGTATTTAAGTTGAGATACGGCTGTTTCAGATTCGGAAATTTTAAAGAATTTATTTGTTCCTTCATTGAAGCTAGAGCATTGCACAATTTAGTTTCAATAATATTTTGTACGCCAGTAGGTTGAGCAAAATACAGTTTTTAACGCAGTCGGAGCATTTCCAGGACAGCTCCGGTATTGCAATTAATAACGGTACGATACCTGCCGTTTTTGTAACACAGATAGCATGGTAATCTTTTTTGCAACCATCGCAAGCGATACCGGGCCGACCTATGCTGATCACATTTAAACATGAGGTACAATTAACCATAATGATTTTTTTATTCCATACCTGTTATCAACAATTTCACTTTACACAAAAGATATACATAGCACGGGGCACTTCTGAGAATTTTGAAATTTTTACTTAACTTTTACTAGCAATAAGTAGTTAATATTCAGATACGACGTAAAGCGTGCCACGTTCTTCACAATTCACATACAGGGTGTTTCTCTATTTTATCCAAAAGGGATTATAAATTATCGGGGAGAACCAAGATAATGTAGCAAAATGTACCCAGAGAGAGTTGCAATAGTCCGCGGAATATTTTTATGTGTAAAAGTAATTAAAATAAGTGCTTCCGACATACGAACTATGTGTTTTAATTATAAGAACAGTGGAAGAAAAAGGGAAAATATCTCATAGGTATTTAAACAGGTAACTAAATTTTGTAAATATGAATCAATAGATGCTATAAAGTTTTTAGTAAATTTAAAGGAAACTCCAGAAGAAGTAAATGGACTAGCAGAATTACCTAGAGACCAACATGCCTTGAATTTATGGTATAATGAAAGAAAAAAGAGGCTTACAACATCATTCTTTGGGATTGTTTGCAAGAAAAGAACGAATTTTTGATACAATATTGTATCAAAAGCTTTTATTCGGCAACTTATGACTAAGGCAAAAATAAATAAAGAAAATTCTAGGAAGCAATTATAAAAAATAACTAGAAAAACTATAGATCCTTGTGGTCTTTTTGTTAATATATAATAAATAGCCTTTTTTAGTTACAACCCCAGTTGGTCTTATCGAAGTTGAAATAAAATTTTCTTATTCTGCAAGGCAAATGACCCCAGAACAAGGAATTAAAACCAGAAATATTGATTTTTAGGTAAAACAACGAAATTAATAAAAACCACAAATTGTACTATCAAGTTCAAGGACAATTACACCTAACACGATACACAGTTTGAAAACGGAAACAATCGTAAGGGATACAAAATTTTAGTTAAGACCACAGTACCTCCCCCAATATTCGTAACATGAACTAATTTTGATAGATGTCATTTATGTGTCATAAATTAAGAATCCTTTTGTTCAGCAGATGGAGCAGTATTCCATATTAATAGTTTTTTTGTTCAACAGATGACGTAATAATTTTATTAATTCTAAACGGTAACTGTTATAAAATAACAAATTCATTACCCCTAGCTACTACGCGATAATAAGTAAACGAGTTCTTGACCTTGTAAATATTTTCGATGTAGCAGGTATAAAAATAAAAGTTTTGGATTAAATTCGACACATCGGTTTATTTATTTAGTTTCTCGATACCGAATTACGGTGTTAAAATCCAAAAAATATTTATGGCTATATTTTTTTTATTACTCACAATTATACTAAATTTTACGTCACTATCCAAAATGTTATTTTGACATAAAATTTTAAATTTTTTGATGTTTTTTAAATAAATAATGTACTCTTCTTAGAAATTTATTAAAAAAAAAAAATCGAAATTTAAAAACTTCTGAATTTTCAAATATGTGCGAATATCTCAAAAACTAACTCAACTTTATTTAAAAAACATCAAAAGTGGACAGTGGACTAAAATTTAGAAGGAAAAAAGATGTTACTTGCCCATGACGTACGCCACCGGCAAAGCTTATTTAACTTATTTGTTTTTTGCTAATAAGTGTATTTTATTACACCAATAACGTTTGTCGAATTTAGTAAAATTAAACTGAGTAATAAAAAAATTGTAGCTATTCATAATTTTTAATTTTCAACTTTCGGAAACGAGTAATGTTTTACCTACGGACGTTTCGTTTATTCGGCTTATTTCTAATCAGTTAATCTTCAGTTGCTCCCATTCTTAATGGAATACCCTGTATATACCGAAAGGTCCTACAGCCAAAGAACCAAATAAAAAAAAGAAAAATGTAATAAAAAAGTGTTTTTATTACCTTATACTCGTATACCCATTATAATTTATTTAGATCTGCATCAGTAAAAATTATTTTCAAAAAATTTAATCTCATTTATATGTAAGTTGGCGGCATCGGCATACGGAAAACTTTTTGAAGAATTTTAAGAAAAAAACTTATTTTTCATAAACAATTGCATGGTCTATTAATTTTAAAAAAAAGTTACTTTACATAAAAAGTTATGCATGGTCTAAAACCTAAAATTCAATCATCTGATAACAAATTTTATCAGTCGTATACAGTGTTGGTCAAAAATAAAGGTATTTTATCTTGAGCAAAATTATATTTTTTGACAAACCTTGTAAAACCGACTGATAAAATTTGATATTGGGTGGTTGCATTTTCTGTTAGACCATGCATAAATTTTTATGAAGAATAACTTTTTTTCGTAAAATTAATAATAAAAAAGTTTTCTATTTGCTATCAACTTACACAGACATACTGTATGTATGCAACTTATGACATATATTGCTAAGCTAATGTTTTTGTAAGAAAAAATAAATTAATCATAAAATTTTACTTCATTTGTAGAGTCGTAATTTATGTTTTCATATTTCTACTTTTTTTTATCAATTTAGAATTACAGTACTATTTTCAATTATAAATAAAAATTACGTGTGTATTTTAGATTAATCAATAAAAAAAAATAAGCATATTTGAAATATTAATAACTAAATACAAATTAAACAACAAATGAATAAAAAAGCATTTAAAACACGTTAACTGCCGAAGCAAATGTTGTGGTCGAGTATGCTGAGCCGAAGTAGTTTTTCTAAAAATTTAAATCTGTTTTTACATTTTAAGAGCAAAGTAGTTTAAGTAAATACTTAGGTAAACTACAATATCTAATAGAAGCGTGAATAAAATATATAAACGCGGCGCGGTATTAAATTATTACAAACATATGTCTCGTGCATATATTGTGAATAATATATTCAGGTTGTCTCATTAGTGCGTAATTGTTCAATATTTCAATTTCTGTTGTAGACACGTAAACAATTTCTAAATTAAAGTTATATGAATTTCAAAAATTGGTATTTTAAATATATTTTTAGATATACAGGGTTTTGCGTTTTTGTCTGACAAATAAAACGGTATATTTTTTAAGTAGAAAACCCTGTATTTTACTTCAGTTTTAGAATGCTTTAGTAATACTGTATTTAACCCTACAATTTTATTAACAAATATTGCAGGGATGCTAATAAATTATTTTTTTTATGAAATTTGAGAATGATTCAGACCCCAAATTAAATTATCATTATTTAGGTAGGTTTAAAATAATTTCAATTTTTTTTTAAATGTACTAATAAGATACTGAGCTAACGAATAGTGGTAATAGAACTGGATTATTTTATACAGTGTGTTTTGAAAAACAAGTTTTAAATATGGCTAATTCCAAGTTAAATTTATTTAATTTTTTTCAAAAGCCACACCCTGTTTATTATTTAAGGATACAATTTTTTATAAATTAACATATCCAACGATACCAATATGTTAGTCAATAACACATATGAGTGCGTAATTGATCGATAGTAGTTTTATAATAGAAAATACGAAAAAAATTAATATAAAAGTTGTATGAACGTATTTAAAAATTATTTATAAGTATATAGGGTAATCCATAAACGATTGTCTGACCAAACCAATACATTTTTAAAGCAAAATACCCCGTAGGTAGTTATACATATTTGACTGTTTTCACATCGTTGAACAATAATTTTAATTTCATTCATTTGCTATGTTGTATATAGGGTGTGTCAAAATGGTTACGTTTTTCTCAATTTTCTAAATGGAACACCCTGTATGTTATGCCACGAATTCATATAATTTTCCATTGAAAATTTAAACATTTGTAACCTCGCGTGTTGACACACCCTATATATAACATAGCAAATAAATAAAGTCAATTAAAATTATTTGACGACGTGAAAACAATCAAATATTGTTCCGTTAAACTCAACTCGGAAAAATGAGAAGTATCGGCAACGGCGCTTTTAAGCACATCGATCAACCGGTCGATACTAAAGAGAGACGAGTGAAAAGATGATGAGGTCATTCATGGCGTCCCATGCATAAAAGACACTTCTTGTTTTGTTCTCACTAAGTTATATTGTACCTAAATTTGTCAGATAATTGAAATAATAATAAAGTGCATATGTAAAGTAGTGAGTGTATTACTAGCTGAGCTGGTCAGCAAAAAAGAACGGCAGATCCATTCTCGAAAGAAAGAGAGGTTTTGCAAAAAGGCAGCACGCCGACAAATATGTATAACTACCTGCAGGGTGTTTTGATTTAAAAGTGTATAGGTTTGATCAACATCTAGTTTATGGACCACCCTGTATATATAATAATAATTTTTAAATATGGTCATACAACTTTTATATTAATTTTTTTCTTATTTCCAATAATAAAACAGCTATCGATCAATTAAGCACTGATGGGACACTCTGTATATATGTTATTTTTTAACATGTTGGTATCGTTGGATATGCAAATTTATAAGGAAATGTATGCTAAAATATTATATCAAATGCTGTCTTTGAAAAAATTGAGTAATTTGACTTAAAAGTAACCATATTTAAGACATGTTTCAAAACAATCGCTATAAAAGAATCCTGCACTATCACTACTATTCGTTATCTTAATATGCTATAAGTCAGAATATTAAACAATTTTAAAATCAATGTAATCCTACCTAAATTATGATAATTTAATTTGAGGTCTGCATCATTATCTAATTTTATAAAAATTTAATTGCTTGGCAGACCTGTAATATTTTTTTAAATTATTCTAGGGTTGAATACTATATTACCAATCCATTCTAAAATTAAAATAAAATACATGTTCTATTTTAAAAATATGCCAAGCAAAAATGTAGCACCCTGTATATATTCAAAAATATTTTTAAAATATGTATTTTTTAAATCCATATAACTTTTCTTTAAAACATGTTTGCGTGTCTTTAACATAAATTAAAATATTGAACAAATACGCACTAATGGGATATATACATGGGTACATACACATAGCAGTCAACGAGTTAACTCAGAAATAAGATTCCTTATAAAGATAAAATAACATTCAGAAGAAGAAAGCAAAGTACGCAAATATTTCGTGCGTTTCATACAATGATGCCAGGTCATTCGGATTTAAATTACATCGGAATGCAATAAAGTTCCTTCCCTTTCCTACATTTCACCATTGTACGAAGGACATTTTACCATATCTACCATATACCCACATAACATCACTATTCTATGAATATACTAAGAACGTTCTGTTTATGTTCTTTTTCTAGAATAATTTTAGAAAATACCTAGTATATACTTTGAAAGGATATTCTAGAAAGTATATTCTGAGTACGTGCTTTAAAGGTATATTCTAAAAAGTATATACTGAGTACGTGCCTTAAAAGTATATTTTAAAAACTATATACTGAGCACGTGCTATAACAGGACATGCTTAGAAGATACTAAAAGTCATATAATCAGCACGTATCTCATGTTCTGAGAACGTTCTAAATGATTACAGGTAAAAATTAACATCAAGTGCATATAAAAACACGTTTATATACATATCTATGTGAATTTTCGCTAGCAAACGCACTAATGTTAGATGTTTAGACCAAAAAACTTTCACAACCTTCTTTTAATAGAAGAAAAGAATGACATAACCTACAAATTTTTTAGTCAGGCTTGAGCTTATAAAATGAAGTTATCCTTCCTCCATGGCTTGTAATAGGTACATAAATTATAAAATATAATTTCATCGTATGTTCTATATAAAAGTAACTAAATTTTACTATATTTTTAATTTTTAAGACCTACAAGTGATTTAGAATACAGGATATCCCAACTATTAATATCCTGTATGAGATTATTAATATGGTTAATACTAATGGCGAATTGAAACTAAAATACAGTGTTACCAGAATTACATACACATTTTCTTTTAAAAGAATCTTGTAAGGCCAGAAACTGACCAGGCAGAACTGAAAAATTAGCTAGAGGAGGACAAAAACTACAAAATGGTGGTAAATAATTAACAAAAATATATTTATATTTTCACTAAACATAGGTAATAATCATTTATACAACTCTTATTTTTGTTAGTGGAATGCCATGTACAATTTTTAATGTTTTACGTTCGACAAAAATACACTTAATTTGTATATTTATCAAGTTTATTGATTTTGTTTTATTTTTTAGGTTCAATGAATATCCAATAAAGGTAAGAAGGTGAAACTCAAGCCATCGATTAACAAAATATTGGTTGGTTAAGGCCAAAAAAGAATAATAATAAGAATAAGTTTGAATTTTTGAAAATAAAGAGTTAAAAAAATTTTACGATTTTCATTATATACACTTATTCTTTATTGTTTAATATTAATTAAACATGCTGTATTAGGATGTCTAGTATATGCCTAGCATATGCTAATTTAAATACTTATTACATACTTAGAACGTATCAAATGAAAGTACTTAATGCATAGCATGTATAAACTACGTCACGTAATATATACTTAGTATATTCTGAGAGTGTAATAAATGCAAATAATAAAGTATATTCTCAGCATATGCGTATTCTTAAAAAGTAGATACTAAGAATATGCTAAGAATGTATAATGGTTATCTGGGTAGACTCTGCATTTTTAATCTCGTCAAAATTCTGACACCCTATACTATTATAGGACATAGGTACATATACTTTGTGAAATATCTCTTTCTTGTACCCGTATTTTACCTACCTGCAATATAAATTTGTATGAACAAGATATATGATTAGAAAAAAAAATAGTTCATTTTTAAAATACTCTTTAAACATTAATTTTAACTATTTAAAAAAATATATTACAAAAAGTTTTCCACCGCCTATATAAACGAAGTGCATTTTACCGCTACTTGATGGTGTTCGAATTTGTGTTCGTAAAGGTACAGCTAATAACGTTTTAAGTTTATCTTAGACCAATTTTTTATATTTTTTCCTACGAAGTACGAAATTAGGTCGTAAAAGTCCTCTTGTTTGGACATTTAAGGCACTTTGCCAAAACAGGACCTGAACAAAACTCAAAAGATAAACCTTTATAATTATTTTATAGACATCCCAAAAATATTTTTTTAAGTATTGAAAAATGAGGCTGTATTCTGTTATCAGCCGACTCTCTACACATCTGTGTCAAAACGCGAGCGTAAGATTCCTCTTAACCACATCTCTTATTATTATAATATCAAAAAAATTTAAGTTCAAGAAATGTTGGTTTTTGATTGTTTCACATTGTCTGTACTGCAATTTTAATTATGTATGGTATGTGTTATTTTAAATTATTTACACTACATCCAAAAATGTATCATTTACTTTGCTTACTTGCAAAGCATAGGTAATTAAAAGAAATATTTTCGGTTCCGACTTATCTGTATGGTTCACTCTACATCCACAAAGACAAAATGGCGCCATATTCTGGTTTTACCCCTATAAGTAAGAAATCTGTGTCTGAATTACAAACTAGCTGCTCCTCGCGAATACCGGTATCGAATTTACCGACTCACAAATGATAATCAGCTTTACTAATAGTTTAAAAAGCGATAATAAATTATAGAAACTTATTTTCATGTATCATATCCTTTTCCTGAATATTTTCTGAGCACGGAATAAAGGAAGGAGAAGAGGCAGTAGATGATCTAAAGTCACACACAAGTACGACAAGAAACGATGGAATAAAGTGTGCGCAGAATTAGAGGAAAACATCTGGGGACAGGAGTACAAAATTGTATCGGGACAGTTAAAGCACATAAACACGCCCTATGAAATAGCAGATTCCGAAAAACTAAAAATTGCAATCAGCAAAAGGTTTGCAATGCACCATACTTAACGAAAACGGAACTAAAGGCGGCAGGTCTAAGACTTAAAATTGGTAAGGTACCAGGGCCAGATGGAATAGTGTTAGAATTTGTTTAAATACCGATGAAAAAGGTACCATTAAATATATTGTACGTGTTTAGTGGACTACTATCCAAGCCCAGTTTCCCAAAGAAATAGAAATCATAGTCGCTTGTACTAATCCTAAAGGAGAACGATCGAGTGAAGAAGAGAAACTTAAGGCTGATCTGCCTTCTGGATGTATTCGGTAAATTATTTAAACATCTCATCAGGACGAAACAAAAGTAAAGCTAAAGGAGAATCAATGACTTTTAGATACCCAATTTGATTTTAGAAAGAAGAGGTCGATAATCCAAGTTACTGCATATGCAGCCAATTCGAATTATTCCTGGAGCGCCATTATCTTGATTGATGTTAAAATGCATTTAACACAGCCATGTGGAGTAAAAGAATTGAGGGACTACAAAAGATTGGTATTAGCCAATACATCATCAACGTTATAGCATATTATTTAAGTGATAGAATTCTAAAAATAGGACAGTATCAGCTAAAGATTACACAAGGAGTTCTGGCCAAACCCTGTGGAATGTTCTTTATGACGGAGTGCTCAGACCGGCATTAGGAGAACGCTCAAGACAGTGGCATACGCAAATGACCTTTTTTTGGTGATATGCGCAAATTCGAATGACGATCTAATATATATTGTAAACTCTAAGCTAGAATGCGACGAATAGATGACCGATAACAATCTCACTTTATCTCCAGAAAAAACAGAAGCAGTCATGGTTAGGGGCAGAAGAAACAGTACGGTAATCGGATTCCAATTGGATGGCAGGACAATAACTTCAAGTAAGGAAGTTAAATATTTGGAAGTATGGCTAGTTCAAAGACTTAGTTTTGGAACACATGTCAAAAATGCAGCAATAATAGCCGAAAAACAGAAAGCAGCCATATAACATAATACACAACGTGGAGGTACCTAGTGGAATAAAGAGGGTCTTGTTACATGGCGTCATGCAATATGCAGTAATGTACGCAACACCGGGTTTGGAAAGACGCAATATATGTAGGGAAGTATACGGGCATATTACTTAAAGTACAGCGGAAAATGCTACTAAAGGTAGCGTCGGCGTACCGCACAGTATCTGCAGAGGCTCTACAGCTCATAACAGGATGTATTCCTATTGATATTCTGGTGAAAAAAAGGGGAAGACTACACAACAGAGAACTAACAAGGGTAATAAGGAACACAAAAAGAACAGAAAGTATAAAAAAATTGCAGGACAGATGTACAACAAATAACGCAAAGGCAGTCTGGATAAAGAGACTAATTCCTAATATTGACCAGTGGTTAAAGGGCACTTATAGACACAAATTATGTCTATGTCTATCGGGACATGGTTCTTTTAGTAAATACACGTTTAGGTTTATCATCTCGACTACTAATCAGTGTAGATATTTCCAAGAAGTAGGTATACTTGCTTGGTAAAACATACGTTTCTTCAGTGCCTTAGATGGGAGCAGGAGAGAAGGTCACTTGAACCCACTCTAGAATCTCCAGTAACTGAATATTACAGGGAAGCTCATGGGCGGTAATGAAAATTGGCTAACTGGTTCCAAATTATTAACGAGATTAATGGCAGAGAAAGAGAAGAAAAAAATAAGCGTAGAAAGCAAGACAAAACTTGAATTAAAAGACCGCAGCAGATACATGAAGTAATATCCTCTGGAGGATAGTTCATGTACCTGTGGAGCGAGAGATGGTTTTAAGTGGGGTATACTGGACTTGCACATTGAGTCCACAACGATTGCCACCTGATAAAATAAAGAACTTAATAAGTTTGAGCTTTCGTAAAACTCTTTCGATTTGTGACGGGCTTTTGATCTAAAAGGGGGTGGCGCGTGCAGATACGGCTAGCTTTAAAAAAATAACTTATTCCTTTTTCGATTTGTATTGAAAGGGATCGTATTTATTTCTGTCCCCGTTGAATGGCAATATAAAGCGTCTACCTATTCTATCGCTTTTAACCGCGGTAAATTCCAGGAACCAAAGTCGTGCATGCGCTGGAACAGAAGCGAAGAGTCATCGTCATAGGAAAGGGAATTAATTATTGAATGTCAGTGATTGAACGTGGAGAGAATGGAATGTCCGTCATTGTTAAAAGGTTTAGGTTTTTGTTAGTTTTATTTGTGACAAAAATATAAGTGCCTTTTTAAATCAATTATTATGTTTCAATTACTTTTATATTATTTAACTAGTTGATGGTTCACTATTTAGATTTGAATTTCACTGTTATAAGTAATTTCATGTTATTTCTTGTCAGCATTTTTTTTGTATCTGTCATAAAAAATTGCTTGCATCCCAATAACGAGTTTATTTTATTTTATGACTTATTTTACTATCTAAATCAGTAAAAAATAGCATCCTTTTAATATTTTAATTTAAATATTTTTGAAGTTTATTGATTTTTTTTAGTTATACCAAGGAAAATTTGCTATAATTTTTATTTGACCTTGAGATTATTTTTTTAGTCATTTTTAAAGTTCGGCAAGGGAATAGTAATATATTAGTAAATTATGTGTTTTTCTAACATCAGATATTCACAGCATTGGCAGATCTAAGTTAAAAGTATAAAATGCCTTGTTGATTGATACTAACATTTTCGCCCGTGGCTGAAACAACATCGGGATAGGTGTCTCGGTAACTTACCTTATTTTGTCACCAGAATATTCAAGTCACAGGTGGGTAGTAAAGCTGTATAACTTCCCCATTACCTTGTCCTTATTAACCCTTTTTCAGTTTTGCATCGAGTGTGTTTGAACCTAGTAATGCTCAATGTTATCTGATGAGTTATTGTTCTTAAAATATTTATTTTATTTTTGCCTTGCAGTATTAGATATTGTTTTTTTTATATAATGTATTGAATATTATTTCATATATTTTCCCCTGTTTAACTAAATTTAAATATTATTTTATATATTTTCCTGTGTTTAACTCAAATTGAATATTATTTCATATATTTTTATGTGTTTAACTAAATCAACAAGTAATTAAATGTGTTTTTATATATATATATATATATATATATATATATATATATATATATATATATATATATATATTGTAATGATATTCAATCACTACTTCACTTTTTATAATGACATAAACACTTTTATTATGTTATTTACTTTACTTACCAGCTTTTCTCTTTTCCCAGGGGCGGTTCCTTATAAACACAAACACAATAATATTAAGACACCTTAATCTTGTTTTATAAGCTAAATAAAATATTTATTTTATTTATTATTTATTTATTATTTATTTATTATTTATTTATTATTTATTTATTATTTATTTATTATTTATTTATTTATTATTTATTTATTATTTATTTATTATTTATTTATTATTTATTTATTATTTATTTATTATTTATTTATTATTTATTTATTATTTATTTATTATTTATTTATTATTTATTTATTATTTATTTATTATTTATTTATTATTTATTTATTATTTATTTATTATTTATTTATTATTTATTTATTATTTATTTATTATTTATTTATTATTTATTTATTATTTATTTATTATTTATTTATTATTTATTTATTATTTATTTATTATTTATTTATTATTTATTTATTATTTATTTATTATTTATTTATTATTTATTTATTATTTATTTATTATTTATTTATTATTTATTTATTATTTATTTATTATTTATTTATTATTTATTTATTATTTATTTATTATTTATTTATTATTTATTTATTATTTATTTATTATTTATTATTTATTTATTATTTATTTATTATTTATTTATTATTTATTATTTATTTATTTATTATTTATTTATTTATTATTTATTTATTATTTATTTATTTATTATTTATTTATTATTTATTTATTATTTATTTATTATTTATTTATTATTTATTTATTATTTATTTATTATTTATTTATTATTTATTTATTATTTATTTATTATTTATTTATTATTTATTTATTATTTATTTATTATTTATTTATTATTTATTTATTATTTATTTATTATTTATTTAAAATTAAATTCTGCCAATACTCTAATCTACTCCTCCAAAAAATAGAAATTTTTATATCCACCCTGTATATTTAAATAAACAAATTTTCATAGCAGAAAACATTAATTAAATGTATTTAATAAACAAATATATCAAAGACATACAACATTTAATATTTCTAAAAAAATTCCTATTTACTAATTAAACCTATAACTTTTTAATATTTTACATTCATCCTTCACATTCACACATAAATGTTCTTAATTGAAAAATAGAAAAGTATGTACCTCAATTTTCTAACTATCTATGTCTACCTCTAGTTATTGGATTATTTTTCTCATCCCGTACAATTTATTATGACATGTCACAGATGACAATCATGTTCTAGAAAATTGAAATTCCTATTTACTATCTATTAATTTTTAAGATTAACGCATTTATTGTATCTCTAATACACAATTTATGCAGTTTGTTAATGTTATACCCTCATATCGCACTTCAAATAAGTTTATCATAAACAATTTGTTTTTACTCACAGTTATTATATAACTTCCACTTTTCTGACCAATATGCTCACTGTGTTTGTTCAGGATGTTAAAGATTCATGTTTTTGTACTACAAAAACCTCCAGATAATGATTAATGTCTTTCTCCTACGGCTCTGCAAACTTGTACCGACGGACCTGTCAAACTTGGACAGCGCTCCTCTTTTAAATTGCTTACATACAATGTCGTTAATAAATTTGCTTATTTAAACTTTAACTACAATGCTTGGACCTCGATTTTGGGTTGGATTTTTCCTTTTATACTATTATTTTAAATTTTTTATATCAAATTGACAACTCCAAAAACTGCCAACATTTCTGTCTAACAAAAAACTGTCTTTTTTTTTTTTACCAAGGAGAAGCTTCATAATGACAATGAGAAACCAATTAAAACCCTTAATGGTTATGGAGTTAGTGTTTTGGTATATTGATCTCGATATTAGCAGAATTTAACTAATTGAAAGATTATTCACAATTTTATTACAAAATCTAAGTTTTTGACTCTGGACATGTATTTTTCAGTGTTTATCGTACCTTCCATTTAAATTAACCTTACCAAACCACTTTTGACTTTGGCATTTTATTTGATTCGCTATTTTTAATGTACTGGGTGTTGTTTTATTAGGTATAATAATAATAATAATAATGTTGTTATACGTTGGGATATACCAATTTCGTAACAATTTCCCAAATTTATATTTGAAATTTTTCTAAAACTTTTTAGTAAAATTTTAAATATCAATTTCAATTAAATTATTTACAATACTTGTGATTATTATAATATTCTACTCCCAAAATCTATATAATTGGTTAATATGAAAGATTCCTCGAATGATTTGTGTATATGGATCTTTCAAAATATAACTGTTGTTACCATTCTCGTTCTCGATTATATACGGACCAGAAAAAGGTAACTGTAATTTAGCACACTTATTCTTCCTACTGTCGGCTATTCTTAATGCCCTAACTATTACCATGTCTCCTTTTTTAAATTTTGTATCTGCTTTAATTTTTTTCTTCTTTTTTCTAATGTAATTATCTGCATTCTTCTGCAATCGTTCATTTACTTTTTCTACTACTTCTTCATATGTTTTATTATTTAATTTTTCCCAAGGTCTATTTGGGATAGTTCTTTTCATTAAAAATATGGGTGTTTCCAATGTACTACTATTTGGTAGCTGGTTAATATAATTCTTAATTTCTTCTAGTTTATTCTCCCAATTCCTATGTTCTTCACTTGTTAAAATTCTTAAATATTTAATAATTTCCCTGATGTATCGTTCAGTCGGATTTGAAGCTGGATGTCTTATACTGGTAAATTTGGGTTCAATCTTTTTATTACGAAAATAATTTATCATTCTACTATTTACAAAATATGTGGCATTGTCCATGAGACAGTATCTTGGTTTCCCGACTTCTTCACAATATAATTGTAATTTTTCTATGACTGTTTTTGTATTTGTTCTTTTGCAAGGATATAGATTGATAAATTTAGAAAAATTATCAACTGCAACTAATATGTGTTTATTTCCTTGAAAGCTAGTTGTCAAATTAGAAATAAAGTCAATGGATATTAGCTCCAGAGGTTCTTTACTCATTATGCTTTTTGGTGTTCCCTCATTATGTCTATTTTTGCTTTTCGCAAATTGACATATATAACATCTTTTCACTGTGTCCTTAATTATTTTGTAATCATTTTTTGCTATGTAATTTTCTCGATATATTATCCACGTTTTTCTGATCCCTGGGTGTCCAAATTTTTCATGTAGTTCTTTAGAAATTTTCCTAGTAAGATTTCTAGAAATCAAATATAATTCTTCTCCTTTATTTTCTTTACACCAAATTCCTTCTTCTTGTATAAATGTTGCCCTATTTTTTTCCACATCTGTTAAAGTTTTCTGATCTTCTATTATTTCCTTTTTTGAAAATATCCCCTTTTCTTCTTTCAAAATATTTATCCCAATTCTCACTTGATTTTTGTCATTCTTTACATTTCCATCCATTCGTGTGATGGCATCTGATATTACATTTAATTTTCCGGAAATATGTCTAATTTCAAATTTGTACTCTTGTAATAAAATAGCCCATCTGTGGATTCTACTGTTACCAAATTTGTTATTCAAAATGGAAATTAATCTCATATTATCAGTTTCTAATATAAATTCATTTCCTAGCAAATAGAACCTTAATTTATTAATACAAAAAATAATACTAGCAAGCTCTAGCTCTCCAACACTATAATTTCTTTCATGCTTTTTCGTGGTTCTTGATACAAAACATATTGGAAATTCTACATTTTCATGTACTTGCAAAAGTACTCCAGCAAATCTATACATGGATGCGTCTGTTCTCAATATGAAATACTTTTCATAATTTGGATGGAAAATCTTAATATTTCTTTCAAAACATGTCTTAAGCTGTTGAAAAGCCTCTTCTCTTTCTGTAGTCCACTTCCAACTTGTTCCTTTCTTTAATAGCTCAATTAAAGGAATTTCCTTTTGAGTGATATCCGGTATAAGCCTTTTAAAATAATTAAGCATACCTAAGAATCCTCTTAGTGTTTTCAAATTACAAGGCCTTTTATATTCTCTTATTATCTTCGTCCGGTCAGGATCCATCTCTACTCCTTCTTGGTCTATCTTATACCCTAAATAAATTACTTCCTTTTTATAAAATTGACATTTGTTAATGTTTAATTTTAGACCAGCTTCGTCTAAGGCATTCATAACAATGTCAAGATGTCTCTGATGTTCATCTTTATCCTTGGATAAAATTAAAATATCGTCAATATAATGTAATACGAAATCTTCATATTTATTGAGAATTTTATGAAGAGCTCTCACTAATGCAGCACACGCACTTTGAAGTCCGAATGGTACAACACAAAATCTATATACAACTCCATCAATCGAGAAACCTGTATAATCCCGAGAATCTTTATGTAAAGGAATTAGCCAAAAACTATGCTTCAAATCTAATTTTGAAAAAAATTTTTTACTAGTGATTCTTCCTAATATTGCCTCTATCGGCATAGGAGCTTCATATTGCGGTATGGTGATATTATTTATTGTTCTGGCGTCCAAACAGAGTCTTATCTCATTATTTTTCTTTTTAACAATAACTATTGGGTTTATGTATTGAGTGTTACTATATTCTATAATGCCATCATTTAATAGTTTCTCAATTTCAGTTCTTACTTGATCTTTATATTTATACGGAATTGGGTATGTCCTAATTTTAAAATTATTATTACTTTTAACTTCTATTTTATGAACATATTCACTTGCTACTCTAGATTCTTTTGAAAATAATCTATAATATCTCTCTACTATTTCCTTTACTTTACCTAAATATTTTTCCTCGCAATCTATAATAATATTCTCAATTAATTCATCATTATTTATATTTAATTTATTTCTATTATTATCTTCACCTTCTTCACAATAAACATTCATATTCCTTATAATTTTATTACTATCAAAACCTTCTTGAATATCTATGTTCACTTTTACCCAATTCTCCTCAATTTTTAATAATTTATTTTCATAATCAATGATAGCATTATATTTTAATAGTTGATCACTACCCAAGACAATGTCTGTTTCCATACCAGGAACAATAATTAATTCTAAACAAACATTTTTATTATTTACAATAATATTTAAATTAATCATTTTGTTTACTTCACACAATTTCTTTTTATTCGCTCCTATTAATGTTAATTTAGTAATTCTCACCACCTCATTTTGCAATTCGGGCAAGCTATTTATTAAATTTTGGTTTATTAACGAAATTTCCGAACCTGTATCAATTAGTATTTTAATTTTTGAATTAAAAATTTTAGCCTGAAAAGTTACTAACCCTATATTTTGATCCTTATTAAATGATTCATTTACATTTATAAATTCTCTGGGATGTTCATATGTGCAAATATATAGATTTTTGTTCAAAGTGCTATTTATTAAAAATTTTGGGATTGTTCAACATTTTCCTGACCACTAGTATTGACCATTTGTTCACAGTCTGTGCCAGAAAAACTACTTCTCCTGGGAGTTTGCTCATTGTCAACTGACATATAATTGACATATCTTTCCCTATTCAAAGAATTAGCCCTATGTCTGACATAGTTAGTTTGAGTTGCATTATAATTATTATTTTGCCTATCGCCTGGTTGGTTTCTGTTATTTTGATTGGTACGTTCAGTATTAGTATTATTATTATTAATTGTATTTTGACTATTTCCATTATTATTATTATAATTTACTCTATTATTATTATTGTATCTATTGTAATTATTATAATTTCTATTATTATAACCATTATTATTAGAGTTAAAGTTCCTATTATAATTATTATTATTGCCATAATATTGTTTGTTATTCTGATTGTTTATTAAACTTTGATAATTATTTTCCCCATAATTCCCTTTATTTTGTCGACTTTGCGATATTCTGTCGAAATTATAGTTGTAATTGCTTTGTGCCGTCCTGTTTGTATTATATGTACTTTGTTTTGAGAGTTCTATTCTTTTTAAATAGTTTCCTAGATGTTCCATATTTTTAATATTTTGAATGGCAATAGTTTCGGAAATTTCAGCCTTAAAATGTCTGGATATGAACATTACTATTTCCTCATCTCTCATTCGTGGTTCCAAGTACTTGGCTGTGGTATATAATTGTAAAGCATAATTACTCAGACTATTGCTTCTCTTTTCATCAAATTTCCCAAAGTATAATTTCTCTCGAGCTACAGTCTGTGCAGTGTCACCCCAGAAATATCTCATGAATAACCTCTCAAAATCTTCAAACTCTTTAATCTCTTCTTCGATACTGTCATACCAAATTAATGCTTGATTGTCCAAATTTTCCCTTATCATTTCTTTGAGGTCTTCAGTACTTCTAATATTTTTGGTTTTATTTTTCAGACTTTTAATAAAAACTTTGGGATGGATCCTTTTAATATTTCCTTTAAATTTATGCTCTCCTTTTGCTACCATGTATGTATTAATTATTCTTGTCTCGTTTATTGGATCTCTTGTTGATATATCTTTCTTTCCTTCTTCGTATTCTTCTTGTAGATTTTTAATTCTTCTCTCCATTTGTTTCAACTTTTCATTCATTTCTTCCCTCATATTTATCTGATTACCTTGTTGTTTCATCTGAAATATTTTCCCATTTATAGACTCTATTTCTTTTTTTATTTTGTCAATTTTTTTATCAATTTTTTGTTCTCCTATCTGTTGTTTTTTAATGATTCGCTCTTCTGAAACTTTTATATTTTGTTTTATCCCATCATCTATTCCCGTTATTGTATCCATCCATTTATTTTCCAAAGTGGTTATTCTTTCTACGGTATCTTGTTCCTTTACTTTTATATCTTTTAAGTCATCTTCAAATATTTCTATTTTCTTTTCCATAAGTTCTTCTACTTCCAATATCCTTCCCACCATTTCCTCTCTAATTTCCTTCTTTGTTTCTAGAATTGTATTTTTCATGTGTTCTTTCGATTCTTCTATTCGTCTTTGAAACTTCTCTAATTTTTCTTCTATTTCCTTACTATTTTCTTTTATCCGCTTAATCATGTTTTCTTCCATTTCATCCATTTTATTTTCTAGTTTTGTATTATTTTCCTCCATTTTCTTACTTATCGTATTCATATTTTCATTTATCATTTTACTTATGTTTCCCATCATCTCACCTAACATTTCAAATTTATCGTTATTTATACCCTCCTGTTGTAATTGTGTTGCATTTCCTTGTCTGTCTCCTTTATTTGTTTGTTCATCTTTCTCTTCTTCCTTATACTCATCATTCTTCCCTTCTTTGCTTCCATCGCTTTTGTTTGCAAGCGTTATTTCTATCTCCTTCTGTTTTTCTATTTGGGAAATGTCACCTTGTCCTATATCCTCTCCAACCTCTTCTTCTGTCTGTCCAACCTTCTTTCCTCCTCTCAAATCCATTTTATTTTCTATGATAATAAATTTTATTTTAGTCAAACTAATATTGTCACACTTTCACTTTAACTATGTCACTTATGACAGTTTTACAGCATAACAAATAACATTTTT
Source organism: Psylliodes chrysocephalus (assembly GCA_927349885.1). Taxonomy (NCBI): domain Eukaryota; kingdom Metazoa; phylum Arthropoda; class Insecta; order Coleoptera; family Chrysomelidae; genus Psylliodes; species Psylliodes chrysocephalus. The sequence goes on from OV651817.1 coordinate 16,491,195, forward strand.
ACTGTCAATTGTTTTCATCGCCCCACGTTGGGCGCCATTTGTAATGATATTCAATCACTACTTCACTTTTTATAATGACATAAACACTTTTATTATGTTATTTACTTTACTTACCAGCTTTTCTCTTTTCCCAGGGGCGGTTCCTTATAAACACAAACACAATAATATTAAGACACCTTAATCTTGTTTTATAAGCTAAATAAAATATTTATTTTATTTATTATTTATTTATTATTTATTTATTATTTATTTATTATTTATTTATTATTTATTTATTATTTATTTATTATTTATTTATTATTTATTTATTATTTATTTATTATTTATTTATTATTTATTTATTATTTATTTATTATTTATTTATTATTTATTTATTATTTATTTATTATTTATTTATTATTTATTTATTATTTATTTATTATTTATTTATTATTTATTTATTATTTATTTATTATTTATTTATTATTTATTTATTATTTATTTATTATTTATTTATTATTTATTTATTATTTATTTATTATTTATTTATTATTTATTTATTATTTATTTATTATTTATTTATTATTTATTTATTATTTATTTATTATTTATTTATTATTTATTTATTATTTATTTATTATTTATTTATTATTTATTTATTATTTATTTATTATTTATTTATTATTTATTTATTATTTATTTATTATTTATTTATTATTTATTTATTATTTATTTATTATTTATTTATTATTTATTTATTATTTATTTATTATTTATTTATTATTTATTTATTATTTATTTATTATTTATTTATTATTTATTTATTATTTATTTATTATTTATTTATTATTTATTTATTATTTATTTATTATTTATTTATTATTTATTTATTATTTATTTATTATTTATTTATTATTTATTTAAAATTAAATTCTGCCAATACTCTAATCTACTCCTCCAAAAAATAGAAATTTTTATATCCACCCTGTATATTTAAATAAACAAATTTTCATAGCAGAAAACATTAATTAAATGTATTTAATAAACAAATATATCAAAGACATACAACATTTAATATTTCTAAAAAAATTCCTATTTACTAATTAAACCTATAACTTTTTAATATTTTACATTCATCCTTCACATTCACACATAAATGTTCTTAATTGAAAAATAGAAAAGTATGTACCTCAATTTTCTAACTATCTATGTCTACCTCTAGTTATTGGATTATTTTTCTCATCCCGTACAATTTATTATGACATGTCACAGATGACAATCATGTTCTAGAAAATTGAAATTCCTATTTACTATCTATTAATTTTTAAGATTAACGCATTTATTGTATCTCTAATACACAATTTATGCAGTTTGTTAATGTTATACCCTCATATCGCACTTCAAATAAGTTTATCATAAACAATTTGTTTTTACTCACAGTTATTATATAACTTCCACTTTTCTGACCAATATGCTCACTGTGTTTGTTCAGGATGTTGAAGATTCATGTTTTTGTACTACAAAAACCTCCAGATAATGATTAATGTCTTTCTCCTACGGCTCTGCAAACTTGTACCGACGGACCTGTCAAACTTGGACAGCGCTCCTCTTTTAAATTGCTTACATACAATGTCGTTAATAAATTTGCTTATTTAAACTTTAACTACAATGCTTGGACCTCGATTTTGGGTTGGATTTTTCCTTTTATACTATTATTTTAAATTTTTTATATCAAATTGACAACTCCAAAAACTGCCAACATTTCTGTCTAACAAAAAACTGTCTTTTTTTTTTTACCAAGGAGAAGCTTCATAATGACAATGAGAAACCAATTAAAACCCTTAATGGTTATGGAGTTAGTGTTTTGGTATATTGATCTCGATATTAGCAGAATTTAACTAATTGAAAGATTATTCACAATTTTATTACAAAATCTAAGTTTTTGACTCTGGACATGTATTTTTCAGTGTTTATCGTACCTTCCATTTAAATTAACCTTACCAAACCACGTTTGACTTTGGCATTTTATTTGATTCGCTATTTTTAATGTACTGGGTGTTGTTTTATTAGTTATAATAATAATAATAATAATAATGTTGTTATACGTTGGGATATACCAATTTCGTAACAATATATATATATATATATATATATATATATATATATATATATATATATATATATATACTTAATTTGTCATTTGTATCCAAATTGACGTTTGATTGGTTTTATTGTATTTATTATAACTTTGGGGTTTTCTTGCTGGTTCTTTCCCCTCATTTGATAAATTAATTATTTTTTTTATTGCACCGAACCAGACCTATATTTAATCTTTATAAATATATTTTATATACTTATAAATTTTTACTTTCTGTTTCTGTCATCTATATTATTTTCAATAAAGATTAGATATAAATCAATAGATGTTTTCTTTTAACCTTTACCACTCCCTCAATAACACGTAAGTAGCCAATAGATAACGAATCTTTCAGTCTGTCATTCGTGTTGTCCTAGTCACTTCATAGTCGATCACGTCGCCACTTTATTTATCATACTTGTATAAAAGAGAGATAGAGATATTAGTTAAGTTGTCTCTCTTTATTTTAGTTGGTTACACTACAGTATGTATCGGAGTTAAGAGATCGTACATAAGTTAAAAATATATTCTGAGATATTGCATTCATGAAAAGTTGTAACAATCAACAATACTTGTAGAATAATTTATGCAAGCAATCAATAAATAATTGTAATTTATACACTTATTTTAACAAATCTGTAAGATCTTCGAGATCTTCAAGTGTCCAGGAACATCTAAGGTAAACCCAAAAAGTAATAAAAAGAACCAACAGCTTTAGAAAGCTTTCCTACCTAGCCATTATAAATAATTACCTTAATTAGAAGGAAGACAGGCCTTGGTGGAATTCGAACCCGGGACTAATGGATCCCAAAACCCAGATTCTAACCACCTACCTACTTTTATTTAGTTCTTGTTATTTATATAAAGAATATACCGTTATTTATCGAATTGGCTAAAGGGTAGAAATTATTATTTTTGTTTAACGAGATTCTAAATTTTACTTATTATTTCCCTTTCAAAAGTTACGCGCTAAATTTGAGCGAAAAATCATTTTAAACTTTATTAGAGACGCAGTAAAATAACTTTCTTGCAAGAAAACAAACTTTATAAATTATAAGAGGCAAAATTTACATTTCCCTATTACCTAACTCTCACAAAAGGAAATTGTTTCATAATTTAATACGTCTACTAAGACTCCTAATATAATTATTCAATATTACATCAGAGAGTATTTATCCTTATAAAATAAAAAAATTATGTATGTTACACAGGGTGGTGTCGAAAAAAGGTAAAATACTCCAGGATGGTATAAAACATAAATATTATGAAAATAATTTTATGAGAACATTTGTTCGTCAATACATATTGATGGAGATAAGCGATTTGAAAAGGACCCCGCAATAATCTTATGGAAATCAAAGTGGGTTAGGCTTGTTTCGTGTTTCGTATTAACGCATATAGTGTCTAATGTAGTTTACCATGACGAAACCAAAATATTAACATTAGTAGATAGATATGTTTAAAACATTTCCGTAAAAATATTTTTAATGACAAATGATATTGATAGAAATAAAATGGAATTTTCATAACAAAATAATGCCGCAAGGTCACAGAATAAAGAAGCATTATACAATGATTTTAAACAAATAGAAATGAAAAGGTATATTCTTGTTGATAAGGTGCAATTGCTCTAAATCCAGATAGACAAACTAAAAACAAATCATGAGTTAATCAAAAAATATGTAAGAATAAAAGAAAGCAATCTAAATAATGTAACCAAGCCCACTGAATACATTACTGATGAAGAAGATCTGGCAAAAGAGACTGAGTGGACCGCATAAAAAAAGAAAAAAAAAATGAATACCTCATTGACACTTCCACAAACACAGATACAACAAAATGAGGGAACAACAATAGAAAACCAGTAAAAATTAAGGCATCACAATCTATTATAGTGGATAACGTCCAAAACTTTAATAAACCATAATAAAAAACGTTCTCTGGACTATTAACAGAACAAGAGTACACTTGGTACTCATATGAGGTCAAACAAAATAGACCAATTAAAGTTATGGCATATAAATTGCACCAGTCTTGCGAACTATAAATATAATTCCCAATTGCAAAACAAGACTTAGGCACATTTTGCATAAACAAAATGTTTAACTAATATAGACTATTTGATTAGATTTCTAAAGACACTGCCTTAAATTTTGTGATGACGTATAAATATCAGGCCTGATTTACTATACTTACTTTTGCATAAACAAACATATTTTGGCACATTTTTATGTCTTGATATTTCATATGTTTTGTTCTAAATTTTGTAACTAACTCAAAAACTTCAGTTTAGATTTGGTGTAAGTACGTTTGAATAAGCAAACATATTTTTGGCAAATTTTTATTTCTTGGTACTTCATATTTGCCTTAAATTTTGTGACTGAGGCATAAACATCAGTCCAGTGTACGTTTGCATAAACAAACATATGTATTTTGTAATTTCCTCATCTTCGCTTTAATTTTCATTAATATTTTCTGCTTCTTACGATTCGGCATTTTGCACTATTAACGCTATAAATCACTGTTAACTCTGACGCAGCATGAAGCGGAACGTATCACATTGAGAAACATAATGATTAAGTTATGCCGATGGGATCATGAAGAAAGAGGCTAGGTTAAAATTGGTTCTTTAAAATACAGTGGCACGCGTAATACCAGAGGCGTTACTACATATGTGGTCTATAATGATGTGGTTTGTAGTATTTTGAAATTTAAATATGTATTGACATAGATTTGAGGTACAATTTAGTTTAATAAAAGTTTTTAGATTATGCATAGTAGTCAGTTTAAAAGATAAATATAGTTTTATCATAAACCAAAAACAAAGAAGGGGTTTAATCAGTGTTAAACTAATTAATTGGTTAGAATCCCGAGCTTTTATAGGCCTTTTCATCATGTTATGAGCGCAAGCGTAGCCACCATGTTGAAATAGCGCCAATTCAAAAGTTTCGTACTGTTTTGATCAACAATGGCTGAAAAAAAAATAATATCTCTACATACAAATCACTCATTAGAAAAATCTCTTTTCAAGTATTAGAACTTATAAACTAAAAAACTATTTAATAATTTAGAGGGTCTTATCAAAAGGGAATATGCCACATTTTTGTGGATTTTTCCAAAAGTTCTTGGATTCAAGAGATTGCGAATTTTTCTGTTAAATAGAAATTCATCAACCAAGGGTTGGATTTAGTCTCGCGTAGTGAAAAACTACCAACTCAGATCCTAAAAATTTCAATTGCTTATGAGTAAACGACGAACTTCTGTTACAGTCTTCGGTACAGGGATATTAACAATGGCGTTAACTTTGTCTGGGTCAACTAATAAACCAGCAGAGTTTAGTACATACCCTAAGTACTTTAACTCTGGTTTGCAAAATTTAAATTTTTCTCTATTTAGGGTTAATCCAGTAACAGTTATTCGATCTAAGACCTTCTGTTAAACCTCTAAATGTTTTTCAAACGAAGATGTGCAAATTATTACATCATAAAATAAAAAGAAGAGAATCAGACTATCCCGGTCCTAGAATTCGTCAGAAATAAAGCCACGTAAAAGGTAATCGATTAGTTTTTTTTATTGTAATCATCCCCCTTAAGTACCCAACCCCTGAGAAACAATCAACATCGCCTTATTATAGGTCAGATACACTTTTTATCATGTTTTAAGTTAAAACCTTCTACTCGTGTATCAAATTGGCGCCACAACTTGGATTTTTTACGTGATTTTTTATGATTGATTAATATTAATTAATATCTGCTCCGATACTGTCATGTCCTAACTTCGAGGTTCCTATTATTGTTCAGACCGACGCATCCGATTATGGGTTGGGCGCGGTACTGTTTCAAGTGGAAAACGGACAAGAGAAAGTAGTATGTTATTTAAGCCGTTCCCTTTCGAAGGCTGAACGAAAATACACTGCCACTAAAAAGGAATGTTTAGTCGTGATTTGGGCCATTGAAAAGTTGAAGCCATATTTAGAATGCTCTCACTTTACTGTGTGGACCGATCATCATGCTCTTCAGTGGCTATATAAAATTAAAGATCCTGTAGGCAGAATCTGTCGTTGGACTTTACGTCTCCAACAGTTTGACTTCGACATCGTGCATCGGAAAGGCAAAGATCAGGTGGTTGCTGATGCTTTATCACGTTCTGTTCCGATGGTAGATGTAGTCGATGTTCAACCTCCAGGAAACGATTCTTTCTTTCCATCCAGTGATGTTTGGTACAACGACATGAAAGCTTAGATAGAACAGAATCCTGGAAAATACCCTCTATGGAGAGTGGAAGATAAAAGTGTGTATAGACGCACTAAGACCAACTATCCAAATCTTATAGATGAAGTGGATGGATGGCTGAAGGTTGTCCCTAAGGAAAGACGTTCCCAGAAAGTCAAGAAACATCATGATCCTCCCACATGTGGCCACCTTGGTGTTTTTAAAACACTTGGCAGACTTATGAATCATTTTTATTGGCCCAAAATGAGATCTGATGTAGCTAGATTTATTAGAAGGTGTCACGTCTGCCTTAGTACGAAACCAATGTAGACTAAACCAGCAGGTGAGATGCTAAGTCAATCTCTCACAGTTACTCGACCTTGGGATCTCCTATCTATAGATTTAGTCGGACCTTTACCCCGTAGTCCCTCTGGATATACTTATGTTTTTACTTTATGTGATAGTTTTTCAAAGTTTGTCTTACTATTCCCACTTTGTAGTGCTACTGGTGATAAAATTGCCCAGATTCTAGAGAACCAAGTGTTTTTAGTTTATGGGGCTCCTTCTAGAATCATTCTAGACAATGGATCACAATTTAAAAATAAAACTTCTGTAAATAAAATGAATGAGCATAATATAAAACTCTGTTATCTTGCTAATTACCACCCACAAGCTTCGCCAGTGGAGCAAATGCATAGAGTTCTTAAGACCATGCTGTCTGCTTGCGTGCAAGATAATCACAAATCTTGGGAAAAATACTTACCTAAAGTTGCATGGGCTCTTCGTTCAGCTAAGCACGAGGTAACAGACTTGACCCCTAATTTTGTCATGTTTGGACGCGAAGTTAGTGTCTCAGGTCGTCAACAACTTCCTGATCATAATCTTGCTCCTGGCATTGGAACAGTCGACCCTCTTGTACGCTCAGAATCTTTAAAGAAGGTCTATGAAGACATTACTAAACGACTTAAAAGAGCATATGAACGTAGCAAGAAAACTTATGATCTTCGAAGAAGACCAGATAAGTTTGACGTCGGTCAGCAAGTCTGGAAGAAAGCCTACACATTATCGGACAATTTAAGAACGTCACGGCAAAATTTGCTGCAAACTTTCAGGGATCCTTTACGGTCTCCAAAATTCTCTCCCCTTGGAGCTATCAACTCCAGGATGACTCCGGTAAGTGTGTTGGGATGTGGCACGCTAAAGATCTAAAATCTCATCCCCCAGATGATGACGAAGATAACTGACCGGATGTGATATTTTTTTAGCTAGGATAGGTTTGATTTTTTTTTGTTTCTCTGTTAGATTTAAGGTTTTGACAAAGTTTTCCTTTTTTTTGAAAAGTAAAACTTTTCCTTGGTAAAAGGAGTGTTGATACAGGATAAAAGAAATTATAGGATTTTTAGGATTAATAGGATATATTTAGGACTCATTTAACATAAACTGCATTTCTAAAACCTAAAATAAATGCTACTTACAATAAATTTAGTGAATTATTTTATATTTTATCATTTGTTTACTTTCATTAAAATTTCCTTACTATTTCGAACTTGAGAATCCATGTAGATTTCAAATTGGGAATCCATGTAGAATTTATCTAGAAGGAAAGAGGACATAAGTATCTTAATAATAAATAATTTTTACTATTTATTACATTTCAAAACAACTTAAAATCATTTCGAAAGGTAACCAAATTATTGAATTAGTTTTGTTTACATTTTCATAATATCTACATGTCATAAGTCACAAAAGTCAATTTTAATGAATGACAATTAAAATGAATGATTTATAGTATGAATTTAGTAATCATTCATTCATCTACCAGTTCTAAGAAATGTACTAGAACTAGACTTTTAATTAAAATGTTTTTTCTTTGTCTACCAACTAGATTAGACATAAGTTAATCTCTTTTCAAGTATTAGAACTTATAAACTAAAAAACTATTTAATAATTTGGAGGGTCTTATCAAAATGGAATATGCCATTTTGTTCTTCTTGTGAGAGCTTTCGTTAAGAACAAGTGACTCAACATTTTTGTGGATTTTTCCAAAAGTTCTTCGATTCAAGAGATTGCGAATTGTTCTGTTAAATAGAAATTCATCAATCAAGGGTTGGATTTAGTCTCGCGAAGTGAAAAACTACCAAAAACTATTGATCAGGAGACCCTGAGCAAATTTATTACTCTTAGAGGCCACACCCCATCAAAGGTACTTTAAATAAAAACTTATTAATAATAATATATAAAGATACTTACGTTTCTCTCTCTTTTAGGCCTTTTTCCTTCTTATTCTTTTTCTATATTTATGTTTCCTCTTATTTCTACAAATTGTACATAACTTCCGACGTTATATTCCTCTGTAAACGTCACCATCGCAGACATCTTCATCCAGACCACCCATGGGAAATCATTGACTGGTCTCATACGTCCCTAGTCTCAACCCCTTGCGATCTATCCAGATCCAGACACTAGCCACGGAGAATCATCGACTGGTCTCATACCGGAGGTATACCTAGTCTCATCCCCTAACTTGCTATACAAGGTAACCATTCTATGCTTTATTAATCGGGATTCCGGACTGTGGTATTGGACATTTAAACCTGAAACCGAGTGATATATATTTTGAGAAATATTAGGCTACTCGAATTTGTACATATAGATTTAGTTGTAAATTTTTATGAAGCTAATTAGTTCATAGTATAAACTTACCATATCTTAACAAGACATTGAATTTTTCCGATTATTTCCAGCATTAAGTGTGGAATACTTTTTTTTTGTAAAATATTTGATTACGAATCACATTTTGTTCGCCGAAAAATATGCATATTTTTAAGGTCCATCTAAAATTATTGAATCTAATATTATAACATATAGCGGTACTAATAATCTAGAATTACCTCGTTTTAATATTCCATATTGAGATTATTCAGCTTTTAAAACAATAATTTTGTAAATTATTTGTGACATTTAACTTCATTTTGTAACATAACCTCATTTGTACCACATGTTGGATAAAATAAAAAGAAGAGAATCAGACTATCCCGGTCCTAGAATTCGTCAGAAATAAAGCCACGTAAAAGGTAATCGATTAGTTTTTTTTTATTGTAATCATCCCCCTTAAGTACCCAACCCCTGAGAAACAATTAGCATCGCCTTATTACAGGTCAGATACACTTTTTATCATGTTTTAATTTAAAACCTACTCGTGTATCAAATTGTTACAGGATAAAAGAAATTATAGGATTTTTAGGATTAATAGGATATATTTAGGACTCATTTAACATAAACTGAATTTCTAAAACCTAAAATATATGCTACTTACAATAAATTTAGTGAATTATTTTATATTTTATCATTTGTTTACTTCCATTAAAATTTCCTTACTATTTCAAATTGGGAATCCATGTAGAATTTATCTAGAAGGAAAGAGGACATAAGTATCTTAATAATAAACAATTTTTACTATTTATTACATTTTAAAACAACTTAAAATCATTTCGAAAGGTAACCAAATTATTGAATTAGTTTTGTTTACATTTTCATTTATCGCGAAGTGAAAAACTACCAAAAACTTTTGATCAGGAGACCCTGAGCAAATTCATTACTCTTAGAGGCCACACCCCATCAAAGGTACTTCAAATAAAAACTTATTATTAATAATATATAAAGATACTTACGTTTCTCTCTCTCTCTTTCAGGCCTTTGTTTTTCTTCTTATTCTTTTTTTATATTTTACGTTTCCTCTTATTTCTACAAATTGTACGTAACTTCCGACGTTATATTCCTCTGTAAACGTCACCGTCGCAGACATCTTCATCCAGACCACCTATGGGGAATCATTGACTGGTCTCATACGTCCCTAGTCTCAATCCCTTGCGATCGATCCAGATCCAGACACTAGCCACGGAGAATCATCGACTGGTCTCATACCGGAGGTATACCTAGTCTCATCCCCTAACTTGCTATACAAGGTAACCATTCTATGCTTTATTAATCGGGATTTCGGACTGTGGTATTGGACATTTAAACCTGAATCCGAGTGATATATATTTTAAGAAATATTAGGCTACTCGAATTTGTACATATAGATTTAGTTGTAAATTTTTATCAAGCTAATTAGTTCATAGTATAAACTTACCATATCTTAACAAGACATTGAATTTTTCCGTTTATTTCCAGCATTAAGCGTGGAATACTTTTTTTTTGTAAAATATTTGATTACGAATCACATTTTGTTCGCCGAAAAATATGCATATTTTTAAGGTCCATCTAAAATTATTGAATCTAATATTATAACATATAGCGGTACTAATAATCTAGAATTACCTCGTTTTAATATTTCATATTGAGATTATTCAGCTTTTAAAACAATAATTTTGTAAAATATTTGTGACATTTAACTTCATTTTGTAACATAACCTCATTTCTACCACATGTTGGATAAAATAAAAAGAAGAGAATCAGACTATCCCGGTCCTAGAATTCGTCAGAAATAAAGCCACGTAAAAGGTAATCGATTAGTTTTTTTATTGTAATCATCCCCCTTAAGTACCCAACCCCTGAGAAACAATTAACATCGCCTTATTATAGGTCAGATACACTTTTTATCATGTTTTAAGTTAAAACCTTCTACTCGTGTATCAGTCTTTGTAAAATTTATAAAATAATAATGTATTACCTTTGAATGATTTATACCGTGTGTCACTTTTATATACTCGTTTTTCGTTTTTCCTTTCCGTACAGATAACATAATTTATTGATTACAAAAGATTATTTTTCAATTAGGACACTTATTACTTTACTTTTTTTTCTTTTTTTCTAAATGAATATACTTAGGTCTATTGACTGAAATTACAAAATTGGACTACACTGACAAATGAAAAAATTATCAACTATAATATTAGTAGCAATGGATGGGGTACCTGCCATGGTTGAGCAATATCGTAGATTTGTGAGTCACCTGAAACAAAATGTAATAGCAAGGGTTATTCGTCGACAACATTTAGTAGAAAAAAATTTAGTAGTAGATTGCATGAATACGTGATTACATGCTCAGTTGTGTGAAGAAAATGACGAGAACTTTCACCACTGAAGTACGCTGGCTTTGGAAAGGCTTATGTTTGCCAAGTTTTTTGCACTTTTTGACACTCTTTTGTAGTTTTTGGATGCCAAAAATCGAATTTTAAAACAAATTTTAATCAGAGAGAAACCAGACATTGCCTATTTAACTGAATTATTTAGTAAATCTAATGAGGTTAACTAACAGCCTAAATTTGATCAAAACAAAGCTCATAATTTCAGAATACCTTGCTAGAATTACAGTAATGAAACAAAACATTGGACGGGGCGAACTTTTTCAGTTTTCCAAACATTTCAACTTACGTTTAACATTTAAATGCCTTCTATGCAGAGTTTAAAATCGGCTTTGAGGATGTTTTCAATATGATAATACCACAATTAATAATTAATGCCATATTACTGGAACTAATCGGAATAAGCACTAACGAAGAATTTAAAGTACAGTTTAGAAAACAGCTATTTTGGCTTCAAATAGGTTAACCGGTTACTTATCCCGCATTATGAAATATCGCGTGAAAGTTTTTATTTGCCTTTCCGTCTCCATATCTAGATAAATAGTATCATGAAATTCCTAAAGCCTACCCTGTGTAAGCGCGACCTTGGACGTCTGCCACTCGATTCATGATCGAAGCAACGCTGACGTGTGAAGACAGTCGGACCGCGTCTCGAATATACAAGAAATGACGAAATCTTTTAGGTATGCTGCTGACGCTTCGAGAAACTGCCGTTGAGTCATAGGGATGGAATTTTCGGAAATGTCTGGAAACTACGAGCACAGAATTGGCAGAAATAGCCGACTTATCGGCGATCAGTTTAGTTTAGTAAAAAGTGTTAGACAGAAAAGTAAAATTATAATAAATAAATTAGAATTGTTAGTATCTAAGTATTATATAAATTAATTATTACGTCTTAAATAAATTGTAAATAGTGTGTTTTAAATAAATAAACTATAAATAAATTAGACTATCGTCACAATAGGTTACAGCGCTGTTTCCCTGAAGATCATTAACCGATGACATTTAAGAATAAACCTCACTAAATTGATGTCTAATATTCAAAATGTAATATCAAAGATCAAGATTCATCCCTTCCACTAAAAAGCGTTTATTTTTACTTATTTATTTTATGTATTATATAGGTACTTAATTTGATTTTGGTTCGTTTTAATTTCAGTTTCAATAATAAATGTATAAAATTTAATTTTTTTTGTTTTTTTTTTCTTCCTTACCTCAATACAATTGGAAATCAGTCGAAACACATATGAGTTGATTAATTTTCAAAGATGCAATATAATGTAAGCAGGAGGTCCACCCAAAACCGAAAAAATATAGACAATGCTCTACGAAACAAAAAAGTTTGAAGCAAAGCTCCTCTATTTACAATTAAAACCCGGTCATACATTGCAAAGAAACGTAGCGCGTAGCTATTTCGTATATGAACCGACATGCGTTTCCTTGTGCGCTGTTGTCAGGCTGTGTAGTTTATCCCTTTCATATTTAAAAATAGGTTTTACCTATAACTCACAAAAACAACAAGTTTTATTAATTAGAATAGTTTTGAGATATATTGCGACACATCAAGCGTCCCCACCAATTCATTTTCGTACCTAGTGCAGTGTTTCCAACTCCGGCGCATTATGGGCCGAGATGTTACAATATTTCCCGAAACATTTCTAATAGTAAATATCTAAATAAAATGACTTGTAACAAAACAAAAAACGTATAAAATGTGTACAAATTAGATTATCTAGTTTAACTGCTTTCAGCAGATTTGATATTTTAGCAGCACCTATTTTTACACCATTAGGCAGGGCATTTTTGTACCTATCGTTTTTACATACTGTAATGTATTTTAAAAAACTATCAAATTTAAAAGGATACTAAAATTAAAATTTTAAATATAATAAATATGATTTTGTAGAAATATTTTGATACACCCTGTAACATGAAATAGTTTGACACTTTAAGGATATACATTCTGGTAACAGGGCTACCAACTGGAATTTCAAATGACATAATTCTAAATTTAAAACACAGTTTTTTTAAATAAAACTATTTAAAAAAAAAAATAATAGATTACGATTTTCAATAAACTCTAGTATAAGTATAAATGGTTAAAATAAACTTACTTGTATAAAAGAGAATGTTCAAAATTTCAAATATCTCCAAACAGCATGAATTTGATTGGCCATATTATTTTTTCCAAATAACTAGATTAGATTCTTGGCAAAAAGGAAGTTTGTTGACGAAACAAAAGCTTGCGATAAAAATTTCGAGACGGGAAGACGTAATTTCTTCGGTTCTAAAAAAAAATTATAAAAATTTTACATAAAAACAGAGAAAAAAAATTACCTAAATAACAAATATATGTCCCTGTAAATATAGAAAGTATTTTAAACAAGTTAAACATAATATTAAAAGTGAAAAGTTAAACTAAAAGTGATGTTAAAGAACATACCTACGAAGCAAGGGCAGTCCAGGCTTTTTGAAACATTTAGTCAGGAATTCATGCTGCAGGTGGAAACTATCTCCAGTCAGACGTCGAATATTTCTTAGTAACACCGAACTAGGAAAAAGAAAACTCAATGCTAATTACTTCACAAGGACAACATCAAAGGTACTCATTATAAAATACTAGTGAATTAATTCAACTTACCAGAACATATTTAATATAATATAAAGCAGAAATAAAAACAAGCAGATCATTTTACATCTGAAAACTAAACATAAACCCTTTCATAGTTCGTTAGTATTCGATAATATGTCGAAATTCACTTACATTGAGATCAACTCCATCTACTAGCAAGTAGTGAGAGTAAAAGATACCAGAAGTTGTTAGTTATCCCTCTGTCCGCTGGGATGTTCAGTTTTCAGACTAAATGTGTATTTCTATTTTAAGAAGAAATCTATAAAACATAAATTTGTATAGAATTCTAATTTTTTTTTTGCATGAATGGTCCAGAATGAATGTCAAATCGTTCCTCCATGGAATGTCATTTTTTTAGGATATTAGGATTTAGATTTATTTAAACAAATACAAATAATGTGTTTTAATTTATTCACAACATGTAATAAATGGTTACATTATAAATGAAATGTATGGTGTTTCTTTCTCTGTTTATCTAGGTACAATTTAAATAGGTTACAAATGTACGTCAACAAAATATAGTCCAAGGGCCAGATGCAAGAATTAAGATATTTTTAACAAAATCATAGGTAGGTGGTTAAATGCTAGATTCTTTTGGGTGAATAACAATACTATTATATCACGTAACTAGGTATACACAAAATATATAACATCACGTATTCAGCTTATTATATAAAAAAAAAATTATTTGATAAAATATAATATATAGGTAAGTATTATGTGTCGACTGATTTCCTAAGTTTCGTAGAAACTTACTTAGAACCCACGAAAGAACCCGAAACGAATGAACCCTGAGATTTAAAACATTTACAATCACAAACTAAAAATTAAATAATAAAACATCGGATTGGGGTTGCAAAGTAAAAGTCAAATAATTACAACAAAAAAGATAGTGGCCCCAATTCAAATATATCAAAACATTTGGCGCCCAACGTGGGGCGAGTAACAGGAAAAAGGGAGACACATAATTAATTTTGGATATTGCAGTATAACTTTCTGTTTTTATACAAATTTTAAATTTTCTTTGGGTTAATTATAAGCTAGGAATACAGCTAAAATGGAAGGACAAATAGTCAAACTACTTAAGGATCTCAAAATAAATGAATTAAAATATGAATTGGAAAAAAGAGGTTTGGAGAAAACGGGTCTCAAAGGGATACTGATGGAGAGACTAAGGAAGGCTTTACAAGATCAAGAGGAAGATCCAAACACCTACAATTTTTACATAGAACAGGAACAAGAAAATAATGAAGAGGAAATGGCAGGAGGAGAGACAGGAAAAGAAACTGAAGAAACAATTCAAACAAAAGAACAGAAAGAAAAACTAGATCACAATATAATAGAAATATTAAGAAATTTAATGGAAGAAAGTAGAACTAAAATGGAAAGAAATATAGAAAGTAATATCCAAGACAATATGAAACGAATTGAGGAAAATATAAAACAAGAAATAAATCAAGTAAACATAGACATGAGGAAATCTTTAGAAGATGTACAGGCAAGACAAGTAACACTGGAAAATAGAGTATCTCAAAATGAAGATAAGATAAAAGAAGATGAGAATAATATAAGAAGAATAGATCTAAAAGCAACAAATAATACTAAAGATATACAGGATGTAAGAGTAGAAATGAAAGAAGGTATTCAGGTGAACATAGATATTATGGAGCAAGAAAATTATAAAATAAGAAGAGAAGTTACAAATTTCGTGAAGGAATCATTAGAAAAGCAAAAAGAAGAAAGAAAGGTATCAGAAAAAGAAGTACAACAAATAAAAGAAAAATTAGAAATATTACAGCAAAAACAAGAGATTCCTACATTTATCAGAGAGCCAATTTGGGGAGAAAATGATATATTTTATTATGGCGATTTAAAATATCATCCAATGAAGTATTTGAAACACATAGAAGAATCTATGAAAGAAAGAAATCAACTTAATATATGGAAGAATTATATCTCGAGATCTTTAAAAGGAATGGCCAAAGCATGGTATGATGTGATGGAAGATCATTTTCTCACCTGGGAGCAGTTTAAGATAGAATTTCAAACATATTTTTGGGGGGATCATATTCAAGACAAAATTAGGGAAAATTTGTATATGGGCCAATATATTGAAAATAGGGGATCAAGAGAAATGTATGCAATGAGTAAAATGGATGTAGCTAAACAATTACAACCTAAAATACCGATGAAAGGCATCATAAAATATATCTCAAGACATTTCTCTGATGAAATTAGAGAATATGTGGGCATGTAAGCAATACATGAAGAAGGGCAATTTTTATCCTATCTTAGAAGAGTTGATGGAGTGAAGAATCAAAGATGGGATGGAAGGCACACTGATAAGTCAGGAAGTTTCTACAGAGATGGGGGGCGGACTGATTTCTCAGGAAGGGATGGAAGTCGTGCAAGTCAAAACAACGGATTTGAAAAAGGAAATAATTACCAAAGATCAGGTTATTATAATAACCAAAGGCAAAAGCAATCGACTGTTAATGATTGGGATCGAAATAGATATGAAAACCAAAGATCAAGAGAGAACAGTTATAATAACAGTAGAAGTCAAAATTGGAATGAAAATAGAAGACCGTATGTAAACAATGGGCAAGTGAAAAATGATAAATATGAACGAACAAGAATGACAGAAGAGAATAGAAAGGAAATAGAAGACAGAAATACAATAAAGAATGAGAACAGAAATAATAGAAAATGAAATTCTGAAAATGTAAATGCGATAGAGGTTGTAGCAGACATTGAACCTACCTCTACGTTAAGAACAAATTTTTAGAAAAGAGCAGATCAAGGGCAAGGGATTGTGAAAGTAATTATTCACATCCTAAAACATTTATAAATATTGATGAAAATAGTAATGAAAATATTGATGAGAATAAATTAACATTTATACCAGTTGAAATAGATAAGAGAATAATTATAAGTATGATAGACACAGGAACAGAAATATCTATGATTAAGGAGGAAATTATAAAGGAAAATTATGAAGATTATAAAGATAACATTATAAAAATAAAAACAGTAAAATTAATAACAGCAAATAATAAAACATTAGCTAGTGTGGACAAAATGTTGAATAAAAAAATTAAAATCAAAGATGAAGAAATTATGACAAATTTAATTATAGTACCTAGATTGAAGATGGATGTCATATTGGGGGCAGATTTTTTTTTAAAAACGGGATTGACATTAATCTTAAAACTATGTGTTTGAAAAAAATGGCATAATAATAGATAAAATAAAATATAAAGGAGAATTGCAAAATAAATATGAAAACAAGAATTATGAATTTAATATGGTGAAGAGCGAAGATTCATTGAGGGATAACCAGGGATGCTCCACAGTGTTAAATTGTATTGAGAAGAGTCAGAAACACCTCTCAGAAGTTAAAGATGAAAATAAAACAAAATATGAATCTAAAAAGATTTATGAATGGCCAAAATCTCCAAACAAGAAAATTTTAAGAAAACATGATAATCTCGAGACAATTGAAGAAGAATTTATAGAAGAGAAAAAAATAAAGTTTAAACAACAGATAGAAGAAAAAGATAATAGAAAACATGCAGAAGAATCTATATCTAGGGAAGCATACTACACTACTAATAGAACAATGAAACAAAATATTGTGTCTTTTATTATACAATTTATGAGTAAAAATACAATATCATATATGAATTTCAACAATGTAACAATACATAATAAAACCTGGTATAAATTTAAAGACAAAAATAAAGGTAATCAAAAAAATTCTTTCAATATTATAAAAATTAAATTTATAAAAATATTCCAATATTTCTACGGCGAAGATGAAAATCTTGATCTGCTCACGAATGAAGAACTAGAAAAAAGAAAATTAATCAATTATAAGACTATAAACAAAGGATGGAACAGGGCAACTATAAGTTTTCAATTTAGAAAAAAGAAGCAGGTAAAACGGTTAAAGAAGAGAAATAGATACAAGAAAAATGACAGAGCAAGACAAAAAGAAGAATCGAAATATATAAATAGTGTAAGAGGTTATTGGGGTATAAATTGTCTACCATATATAGAAATACAAATTGAAAATTTAAATTTATTAGGAATGATTGACACGGGAGCTCAAATATCATTGATCAATTCACAAATTATTGAAACAAATAGGGAACAATTTAAAAACAGGATCTTAAATATAAAAAAACTGGAAGTTATTGCAGCTAATAATATGAAGTTAGGTGAAATTAAAAGCTTAGTTTATGGTAAAATTAATTGTCAAAATAAAGAAAGTTTTGCTAACTTATTAATAATGCCAAAAATGAATACAGATATAATATTAGGAATTGACTTTTTAAGACAGGAACAAGCAAAAATAAAATTAAAAGATGGAATTCTGATTTTAGGGGAAACACCAATTGAAATAATTAAATACAAAAATAGTATAGAACCAAAAATATTCAATCAAAAGTTAGGTAAGGAAAATCAAAATTTAAATAGACAAATTAATTTAATACAAATGGGGGATGACTGGGAAGAAATTATTAATTGTAAACAAGAATTTAAAAATCAAATATGTGATATAGTAAAGAAACATAAAGATCTAATTAATGAAACACCTAGAGTTGCTAATAATTATAGACATTCGTTAGAAGTAGATACTAGTAAAAATTTTGTTTGTAAAAGATATCCTATTCCTTTTCATTATAAGAAACAAGTAGATCAGGAATTAAAAAGAATGGAAAAAGATAAAATAATTGAAAAAGCAGATACAAATTATTTAAGTCCTTTAGTTGTTGTAAAGAAATCAGATGGCTCTATTAGATTGTGTCTAGATGCTAGAAAAATAAATGAAATCACTAAACCACAGTATGAATCACCACAATATGTAGATTTTTTGATTACAAAAATAAGAAAAAGTACAGTATTCTCTAAATTAGATCTGAAAAATTCATTTTGGTTAATACCTTTAGAAAAATCATCTAGAAAGTATACTGGATTTTCTGTGGATGGGGTAGTTTACCAATTTTGCACAGTACCATTTGGGTTACAATCAAGTTCATCTGCATTAATAAGAGCTTTACGGGAAATTTTGGAACCATTTCAAGATTTTACCATTTCTTATATTGATGATATACTGATTTTTTCTGAAGACGAGGATATCCACCTAAAACATATAAACAAAATAATAGAGGCATTAGATCAAAATGGGCTTAAATTAAATATTCATAAATGTAAATTTTATCAAAAAGAGGTAAAATTTTTAGGATATCAAATAACAAATAAAGGTGTTAAGATATCAGATGATCGATTAAAAGAAATCAGAGAATTTCCTAGACCTAAAAATTTAAAATTGTTAAGAGGTTTTCTGGGGATGCTCAATTACTATATGAAATTTGTACCAAATTTGGCAGCTATGGAAGCACCGATAATTGAACTATTGAGAAAAGATCAAAAGTGGGAATGGGATAATAGAAGAATTCAAGCATTTGAGGCAATTAAAAAAGAATTTCATGATAATCTTGCTTTACATGTGCCAGATTTTACAATACCTTTTATTTTAAGATGTGATGCTTCAGATTATGCTATTGGGGCAGAATTAATTCAGGAACAGGGGGGACAAGAAACTCCAATATGTTTTATATCAAGAATTTTAAAGGGTTGTGAAAAGAGGTATACAGTAGGGGAAAAAGAAATGTTAGCTATCATTTATGCTACACGAAAACTATCATTTTGGCTAAAAGGAAATTTTTTTTATATAGAAACGGATCATCAGTCATTAAGTTTTTTACAATCTAATCGATATGCAAATAATAGAATCTACCGTTGGTCACTATTATTACAAGAATTCTCATTTAAAATTAGATATCGACAAGGAAAATTGAATGTCACTGCAGATCTTTTCAGTAGGAAAGAACAAAATAAAGGGTATAATCCAAATCAAATTATTGTTGCATACAATATTATGAAATATAATACAGGGATTTTTTCTCAAGAAAGTATTATAGAAATCCAGGGTAAATTAGTAGAATTAAAAGAGTTAATAAGAAATAAAGGAAAATATAAGGGGATAGAAATAAAGAATGAATATTTAGTAAAAACGATAAATGATCTAGAAATATATGTAATTGAAGAACAGTTAGCAAAACAAATTTCATTAAGTTTACATAAAAATAATGGGCATACTGGGGTAAGAAAAACGTGGACAATTTTTCGTGAGAATTATTTTGCTAAAAATGATCTATCAATAATAAAGGACATATGTAAGAAATGTCATACTTGTATTTTAGCTAAACATAAAAATCATACAAATAAATTTTCAGTAAATAGTATTAATGTAAATAGACCATTGGAGATAATTGCAATTGATTATTTAAGTAACTTAATTTTGAGCAATCGGGAAAATAAAAATGTTTTAGTAGTATATGATTTATTCACAAAATATGTAAAATTTTATCCGACAAAGAAATGTAACAAGTGGGAGACAATTCGGGGATTAGATCAATTTATCCAAGAAAATGGTAGACCAGAGAAAATTCTAACAGACAATGCAACATATTTTACAAATGAGAAATTCATAAATTATTATAAAAAGCAGAATATACAAGTAATACACACTTCAATAAGACGACCAAATGCAAACCCTAGTGAGAGGATGATTGAAGAATGTATAAAATTCTTAAGAATAGAATGTAATGAAGAACATCGACATTGGGATGAAAAATTAGAGTTAGTGGAATCATATATTAATAATACACCAAATTTAGTGACAAATATACCTCCGATTACACTTATGAAGGGAATGGCACCAACAAGACCGTGGATAGTAGAAGCAGTAAAATTGGAAGAACTTCTAGAGCTAGCAAAGAGGAAAATTAAAAGATACAATGAGAAATATATAAGGAGACAAAATAAAAAAATCAAGAAGCAAATAAAATTCAATGAAGGTGATTTGGTGATAGTGAAGAAGCACAATGTGACAAATTTAAAAATTGGAAGATGTGGTAAATTAGAATATCCATATGGAGGACCTTGTAGGATAGGAAAAGTGATGGGATCAAATGTCTACGAATTAGAAGAGCTAGAAACAGGAAAGAAAATTGGAAAATATCATATTGAGTCAATATATCCTTACGAAACAGAAAATTAGGACTAATGTGCAGTAATAAAAAAAAAAAAAAAAAATGTTGATACATTAAGAAGATAAAGTAGAAAAGGACTATAGTGAAGTCATATATTGTATTTAAGACAAATATTTAGGAATATAGATACAGATTAGATAGAAAGTAATTCTAGACTACAGTGAAGTCATGATAGTTAGTAGTAAGGTATAATAGATATGAAGTTAATATAGAATAAGATGTTTATTAGGAATAATTTAATTCGTAAAAATGAAGACAGAAAGTTAAAAAAAAAGGTAATTATTTAAAACACAAAGATAAATAAACAATAAATCCAAAAATACACACACAAAATTTATAACAGAAAAAAAAAAATGTAGTATTAAATATGTATTTAATTCATGTTCTACAAAATAATAATATTATTATGTAAACATGAAGGGGGGCGAATGTAATGTATTTTAAAAAACTATCAAATTTAAAAGAATACTAAAATTAAAATTTTAAATATAATAAATATGATTTTGTAGAAATATTAAGGATATACATTCTGGTAACAGGGCTACCAACTGGAATTTCAAATGACATAATTCTAAATTTAAAACACAGTTTTTTTAAATAAAACTATTTAAAAAAAAAAATATTAGATTACGATTTTCAATAAACTCTAGTATAAGTATAAATGGTTAAAATAAACTTACTTGTATAAAAGAGAATGTTCAAAATTTCAAATATCTCCAAACAGCATGAATTTGATTGGCCATATTATTTTTTCCAAATAACTAGATTAGATTCTTGGCAAAAAGGAAGTTTGTTGACGAAACAAAAGCTTGCGATAAAAATTTCGAGACGGGAAGACGTAATTTCTTCGGTTCTAAAAAAAAATTATAAAAATTTTACATAAAAACAGAGAAAAAAAATTACCTAAATAACAAATATATGTCCCTGTAAATATAGAAAGTATTTTAAACAAGTTAAACATAATATTAAAAGTGAAAAGTTAAACTAAAAGTGATGTTAAAGAACATACCTACGAAGCAAGGGCAGTCCAGGCTTTTTGAAACTTTTAGTCAGGAATTCATGCTGCAGGTGGAAACTATCTCCAGTCAGACCTCGAATATTTCTTAGTAACACCGAACTAGGAAAAAGAAAACTCAATGCTAATTACTTCACAAGGACAACATCAAAGGTACTCATTATAAAATACTAGTGAATTAATTCAACTTACCAGAACATATTTAATATAATATAAAGCAGAAATAAAAACAAGCAGATCATTTTACATCTGAAAACTAAACATAAACCCTTTCATAGTTCGTTAGTATTCGATAATATGTCGAAATTCACTTACATTGAGATCAACTCCATCTACTAGCAAGTAGTGAGAGTAAAAGATACCAGAAGTTGTTAGTTATCCCTCTGTCCGCTGGAATGTTCAGTTTTCAGACTAAATGTGTATTTCTATTTTAAGAAGAAATCTATAAAACATAAATTTGTATAGAATTCTAATTTTTTTTTTTGCATGAATGGTCCAGAATGAATGTCAAATCGTTCCTCCATGGAATGTCATTTTTTTAGGATATTAGGATTTAGATTTATTTAAACAAATACAAATAATGTGTTTTAATTTATTCACAATATGTAATAAATGGTTACATTATAAATGAAATGTATGGTGTTTCTTTCTCTGTTTATCTAGGTACAATTTAAATAGGTTACAAATGTACGTCAACAAAATATAGTCCAAGGGCCAGATGCAAGAATTAAGATATTTTTAACAAAATCATAGGTAGGTGGTTAAATGCTAGATTCTTTTGGGTGAATAACAATACTATTATATCACGTAACTAGGTATACACAAAATATATAACATCACGTATTCAGCTTATTATATAAAAAAAAAATTTATTTGATAAAATATAATATATAGGTAAGTATTATGTGTCGACTGATTTCCTAAGTTTCGTAGAAACTTACTCAGAACCCACGAAAGAACCCGAAACGAATGAACCCTGAGATTTAAAACATTTACAATCACAAACTAAAAATTAAATAATAAAACATCGGATTGGGGTTGCAAAGTAAAAGTCAAATAATTACAACAAAAAAGATAGTGGCCCCAATTCAAATATATCAAAACAATACATACGCTTGCTAAATAACAACTTTGCAAATACTAAGATAAACTATGGCAAACACCATTATTATTCGTGCGAATAAATGCAAGGATTTTAAAAGCATTTAACGTGATACCACCGCAATTTAAAATAACTTTGTTTCATTCATACTATACGTCACGGACGTCACGTATAGTATTTTATTCATCGATAGTTTGCGACGTTGCGGTCCAGTAAATTGTTGCATATTGGGTGTTTTTGTTAATCTTTAGACTTTTTGGAAAAATGTCTGCTTGTGTATAGCTAACAACATGGTTCGCGAGTGCATTTTGAGCAAAGAAACTGGAAAATGTGGGTGCTGAAGTATCTTTTCATAAGTAAGTAAGATTAGGTGATGATGTATTGCATAGATTAGTGGTGTAGATTTAAAGATTTTTGCCGTAATATCACATGTATTATCTACTTCTATATTACTGTTATTTGCTTTGATCTTTCAATATTATTAATTTCTCAAAACATTGTAATTAATAGAAACACTTTAGTCTGGACTATAGTGGTAAAATAAATATGCTTATGCTTGATTTTTAGATTCCCAACTAAAAGGCATACAAGAAATATTTGGCTATCACTTGTAGGACTTGAAGAAAATGCAGGTATCTAAAAAAGAGTGTTATGCTCGGAGCATTTTGATCCTAATGACATTCTTCAAAAAGCAAATATTTTAAGCCTGGAGCACTGCCAAAACTAAGTTCATTGTTTCGAGAAAGCTCATTTAGGTAACTAAAGACTTTCTTAATTATGTTTCGGAAATGTTCATTTAAGTGTTTATCCTTTAAGATGAAAGTTGGTAGTTTATCTTACACAGAAATTTTTATATTGTAAGTTCTTTAAATTTTGGAGGTGCTTTACAAGGACAAACTTTTTTATAAACTCATATTACATGCCTCTTTCTTTAATTATTTTTATGAACTACCTTATAACTAATCAAAATGTATACTTACCTTTACATTTAAAGTTCTGAATACTTTGTTACAGCTCTGATATTCCAGTATTAGTATTTTTGACAACTCTAGTAAGAAACCAGAAAATAATTTATCTATGCTGCACACATTTATGGATGATAATAAGTAAGTTAATTTACTGCCTAGTTTTACAAGTTAAAAACTATCAATGGATAGGTTTATTGTTGTACAGTTTTACGTGTTTTCGGATTTAACAAAATTCTTATTACCAGATCCGCTATAAGAAGCGTTCCATTTAAAATCCCCACCTTGTATATAAGTATGATAAATTTATTAATTTAAAAACTTTTATAAATTTAGTAGTGTTAAAAATCTAAATTTTGATTTAAAAATCTCTCATTTACCAATTTGTAAAGTTGTTCAAATTTTAACCCCAAAATTGAATTCGTAAATTTGTAATTAAAACATAGTTATTGGTTGTGCCTAGATATAATATGTGTGTAAAAGTAAGCTATTTATAAAACAAAACAAAAAATAAAATAGACATTAATGCTACCAGAATTCCCATGAAATTTATTTATTTCTTATTTGTTTAGGTCACCACTTAACAGTTAAAAACCAACTACCCATGAATACAGAAAAAATACATTTTATTCGCAAGATATATTATACACATTTTCAGGCAAAAATTGTTCAGTTTTATTTTACTGTTACTATTAGAGCATTTTAAAATTATCACACAAAAACTTACATACTACTAATATATACACAATAGATATTATATACACATACAAGAGATAATATAAAATATAGTAGGTACCTAACTATTCGTAATAGACATATTTATTAACTTTACAAGCAGAACACAATAGATTATTTTGCTTCAACTGACTGATTTTGTTGAAACTTGCTGCTATTATATTTTTGGCCAGTCCATTCCACCCTCTGCATAATTGTCATTTCATCCATCAAAAAAATTAAAATAACCTTTTTTATAACCTTTTTGACTTTCTCCGCCTTTAAATTTCAATGCTCTTCAGTGAATCCAGGAGAACCATCAACAGCCTAATGCCACTTTGATAAAGTACTGGGATGTGGGAGACAATTGTCAAATTTTTCCCTCACATATGTATAAGCTTTCATACTGTAGAAGCTTAAAGTTAGTGCTAACGCTCTTAATTCAGAGGAGTATTTTGTTCTGGAATGATCTTTAATTGCTCTCTTGACCAATTTCTTAGATCCATTTGCAAGAGAAGCCTAAAAAATAAACTAATTTGATCTAAAATAACTTACATACTAAAATCAACCGACTAGGTTCGATTTCGCAAGACTTCCAAAATCGTCGAGTCAGCACAAAGTTCATTAGTTTTTAACTTAATTGTTATGAAACTATGAAATGCATTCTCTACGATTTAAAAGTATTTCGAAATCGACCTACTATTCAGAAATAATTTAACATACAGGATGTTAAATTATTTACTGAGCCGAATGAAAATAAATTAATTCCATTTAAGGAATAATTGTGACAATATATAAATAAAATGTTTCCTCATCATTAAAACATTTATGAAAGTTACTGGAATTAATTCTTACATCCACAAGTATATCTGTACTTTTTATAAAAGAGTTATTTTTTATATATCCTATCATACTATTTAAAGATTCCAATCTACTTTGTAAAAAATATTTCCCCTAAGTTTTTCAATTATCTTCTTTTGGGCAAGAGCTAAATTTCTATAAAAAATAAATATTTAAATTTTTTTCTTAAGCTATGCTTTCCTGAAATCATAATAATGCTTGTTTATATGAGAAAATATCTTATTTGACTTCAGTAAAACTTCGTTTTTCTTTTTTAAATTAGTGTAGATGAATGGGAGCTTACAGATATTGTGGTTTTAGGTCAAATTTTAAACAATTTTTTGTCTTCTAAAGAGAGTTTGAGATTAAAGTTCCCTGTCTTGCATATTTTCGTCCATACAAATGAAATGTACATAAAATGTATTCTGCAGATTTTTAATGATATACATTTAATTAAATTTAAAAAGTTTGAAAGGCTATTATAACCAGCACCTGTTTGGCTTTTAAAAATATAAAAGCTAATCATACCTTTCTTCTTTCTTTTCTAACTTCAAAATTTCCAATGTTGAGAACTGCAGATAAGGGCATATTTTCTTTACCGTTGTTATTTTTAGGTCTGTAAACAATAATGTAATTATAATAATAATAATAATAATAATAATAAATATATAATGTCTAGTTTTTAACAAAATAAGCCACATAATGAATATCGAATTACAAGTATTTACAGTTTATTTGAAAAAAACTCATTTCTATAGCAAAGTACAGGTAGAGATTTTGGTATAAATCCTTTTATTAATCTATTGCTATCTTTATAATAATGTTCAGTTGAAAATGGTCTAAACACAGACATGCGTTGTCAGAAATGCTATTAATGCTCAAACTAAATACTTGACAGTTTGGTTGTGAGATCAGCGGGAAATCCGAAATAAGTAAAAAAAGATTTAAAATATTAATGGCAGTTGAATAAGTATATAAAATACAAAAATATATCTAATCCATTTTACATTATATACAAAAAGACATAAATAAATTAAGCATTATCGCAAAGAAAACGACTATTTTCTGTCGAACATAACCAGTTGCGGTTATGCTCAAATGAAGAAAATTCTACAAACATGTTTTCTTATTAATTTGCCCGTTTCCTATTTTAAGTTACGTTTATGGAATATAGAATACTTACTTGTGAAACGTCAATCAGGATCCTTTTTAAGTATGTATTATTGCAAACTATACAAGCTTTCGGCATAATTAGCACTTATTTAATAATAAAATTACACTTAAAAAGTTTATCAAAGGGAAATCTCGTCCAAATTGTCTTTGGAAGCCACAAAAAATATATTTAAAAACGAAAACGAGACGTCAAATGAAATGTCATTTATCACAAATACGCGCGTTATTTAAATTCGTTAATCATAAATCATCGTGTTCCTTACTCGCCAATCATAATGCGTCGTGTACCTAACACCGAAGGGGTTACCCCCCTCAGTACATAACAAACCCATTTGAGTAACACCTCTACTATTATATGCTCTAAGTAGTAAATGAAATTTTTTAAGAAAGAGTCAAGAGAAGGTAAATATATCCATGTAGCTGAAAATATCACTCTGACGTCAAAGCTATAATAAAATAAGTAAATAGTATCTACGAGCCCCTTCCCATTTCAGTTGGCCCACCTACTGATATTTTCTTTATATAACGACAATAAGAAAGTATTAAAGATTACATGCTTTTTTATATCATAAATTAATTAACAATGCATCAATTTAGAATTATATTAGAACTAAAACTAGAAAACATCAATTTTTTTATTTATTTTTAAATTTATTAACACATGCATTATTTCAACTTGAATTTATTTCGTTAGAAAATAAACCAAAATCAAAGGTAGCTTTAAAAAAATAACAAACAATAATGCAAATAACTGTCACAAGACAATTTAACCTCTTTTAAGCTAATTCTGTCTAATAAAATGGGTAGAGGAAAAATCATTGACGAAAAAATACGTTTTCTTGTTATAAAACATTGCAATTCTGGAAAATCGAACTCGGAAATTGCAAATATATTAGATTTATCACGATATAGTGTAAGAAATATAGTTAAAAGATACAAAACTACTGGTTCAATCAGCCCAAAGCCCCGTCATGTTAGAAAAAGCAAGATTACAAATGCCGATAGACGAGCATTGAAAAGCATTATTGAAACAAACCGTCGTGCTAATTACCTTGAATTAAATGCTCAGTGGAGTAATGCTGTTGGAAGACGAATTTCGAGATCTTCATGTCATAGGGAAGCTCGCAAACTGGGATTTGGGACTTACAAAGTAAGTTTATAATAATAAAAACAATAAAAAAACATGGATTGAAGACACTAAAACAATCAAATATGTTTGCTTAAAATTGATAAAATTGTTACAGGTTAAAGAAAAACCACTACTAACTGCGAAACAGAAAAAAAATCGATTAAGATGGACAAAAGAACATATGAGTTGGACTTCTCATCAATGGGATGCAATACAATGGAGTGACGAGGTCCGATTCGAAGTTTGTGTTGGAGATAGCAGAAGTCGAGTTATTTGCAAAAAGCATGAAGCGTTCCATCCAGATTGTCTCGAAAGAAAAGTAAAATTTCCCGCATCGGTCATGGGCTGGGGCAGCATGTCATCTAAAGGAATAGGGAAACTGCATTTTACTGAAAGAATTGTAAATACAAATAAATATTTGGACATTTTGGAGGAATCACTTTTACCGACTATGGAATTATATTTGACATCAGGGAAAGATTTTGTATTTCAACAGGATGGAGCAGGGTGTCACACGTCAAAAAAAGCTCTAAAATGGATGGAAAAGACTTCGGTGTTCCACTTTTGGAATGGGTTTCTAGTAGTCCTGATTTATCACCATTAGAAACGTTGTGGCATGAGATGAAAAAGGTACTTCGAAAACATCCTGCGAGAACAATACCTGAACTTAAACAAAAACTTCAAGATATATGGGACTCGTTTACACCAGAATTTTGCCAAGGCTTAGTCAATACCATGCCGCAAAGAATTTCAGCTGTAATAAAAAATAAAGGTGACGTTACTCAATGGTAAACTTTAAAATTGATTAACGTTTGATTCCAACTATTTGTTTATTTTTTTTAATTTTATGTTAAATAAATATTTTAATGTTTCCTACATATTTTTTGTGATTAAACGATATTAAACATATTGTTCAACGAATAAAAATTGGACAGTTCATGCAATATTTATATTTTTAATCTTTAAATACGAATTTCCTAAATTTCAATAGGTGGCCCAACTGAAATGGGAAGGGGTTCATAGTAAAAACTAAATTGTATCAGCGGGTACAGCTTGGTCTAAAACTTTCTGGTGTCAATATATTGTGTGGTTTGCCCAATTTCAATTAAACTGGCTCCAGAATAGTAAATTCTGTTTATCTCGCTATCGACTCTGTTTCTAATTTGATCGTCAAATAATTACATTATAAGGAAACTTATTACGTTGCCTCCATGATGTAGGGTAGATCTAATTATGTATGCAATGTTTCGTTGCCGAAAGATAATTAAGAGATAAAGGTTATACATTAATAAACTGGTTAAAATTATTATATTTATATTGTCACTAAAATTTTATTTTAGAAAATAATATTTTGCCTTGTACCTATAACGGGAACTGTGATTGGATAACTATAGACTAAACAAAAGTAATTTTTTAAACAACTTATTTGTTCCCTTTCTTATCCTCGCCTTAAAATTGTTAGGTTGGCTACAACGATTACCCAATGTCATCGTTAATTTAAACAACTGCCATTGAGTCTATATAGTAGTGAACCCAGTGATGGTTGCCATTCACACAACACATAAATTCTGGATTCAACAAAACGCAAAAAAGCCAAAAATATTTACTCAAAAAATCTATTAATATCAATTTAGTTGATATATAACTTGTAACAACTTGTATGACCAACATTTTAATACTAACTTCAAATTAAATAACAAAATCAATTTTTCTCTTCTGCCTTCTCGCTAAACGATTAATTACTTCTTCCACATCAGCAGAACATTTTTATGAATGTGGAGAAGCGCTAATCCTGTTCGACGGTCTTCCGCCATTATAGTCTATTTTTATGTATGAGAGAGTAATAAAACAGCATTTCTAATGCAAAACTTAGTACGGTCATTTTAAATATTTTTACAGAATAATCTAAATATTTCCTAAAATTGTAATAAATGTACCTGAGCTATTACAAGTTTTGGGTCTTTTATTGGTCCTTTATAAACATAAGCTGTACCGAACAATAGAAAAAGGTTTGGACAGGCTAAAAGCCCTGTGTATTAAAGATTACATAGCCGTATCTTAAGATTATTTTCAATAAGTACCTATTTGCCAATTTTGTTTTATTTTAATTCCAAGAATTTCTTACAGTAATCGAATTATAAGTAGATAAATACCTTCCCAACAAATTTCACCGAAAATGCGATTATAGGTTTTCCATTTAGTAAGGAGATCCAAGTTGTGTATTCTTGACAGTTTACTTAATGTCGTTTAGTTGCAACTTGCAAGGTGCAGTGTGAATTCTAGTGTGATCATGGAAAATTTGGAAGGGCCGCATAAACGACAAAAAATCGGTCCTTTAACAGTTAATGAAAAAACATTAATATTTAATTGTTTTAAATCATTTACAGACAAACATTTATGTAAAAGTGTTGATGACACAGTGGAATTAGTTAGTAGTGCGCTTGGTGTTGGGAAATCTATGATTTACAGAGTTTTTAAAGAAGAGAAATGTGGCGAGTTTCAAACAGCACGTAAAGCTCCAGGAAAACCAAAATTTCAATTAGAAAATCTTTTGAAAGAAAGGCTTCGAAGAAAAGTACATGCGTTTTTCTTTAGAAAAGAATTTCCGACAGTAGACAAAGTTCTTGCCACGGTTCGAGATGATAAGGATTACCCTGAAATGAGTCGAAGCACACTATGGAAACTTAAAAAAAAAATAGGTTTTCTATGGAAAAAGCATTCCAGAACGTCTATTTTAATAGAAAGAAGCGATATTGTAGTATGGAGAAGAAATTACCTAAGGACTATAAAAGAAATGAGAAACCAAGGAAGAAATATATTTTATTTAGATGAAACATGGATCAACGAGGGACATAAACCAAATAAATTTTGGCAACATGAAACTGTTACAAGTCGAAGACAGGCTTTTTTAAATAATTTATCTACTGGTTTAAATCCACCATCAGGAAAGGGGAGCTGACTAATAATAGTACACATCGGTAGTTCAAACGGTTTTGTTAAAGGTGGTTTATTGACTTTTGAATCAACTCGTACCGGTGACTACCATGAGGACATGAATGATGATGTCTTTAAAGAGTGGTTCGAACAAATTATAGATCTTCTTCCCCAGAACTGTATAATAGTAATAGATACTCGAGACTTATAGACAAAATGCCCACAACCAAGTGGTTAAAAAAAGATTTACAGAATTGGCTAAATTCAAAGAATATTAAGTTCCTATCCCAGTTCAGTGAGAAAAGAACTGTATCATTTGTGTTCCCTTCATAAAGAGAAATTCAAAAAATATGAAATTAATGAAATTGCAAAAAATCGTGGGATGACGGTGGTTAGATCACCACCATATCATTGCGAAGTAAACATGATTGAACTAATATGGGCACAGATAAAGGCAGAAGTTTCAAGAAAAAATAATTCTTTTAAAATGAGTGATGTTAAACAGTTGTTTTTGGAGGCAGGTAAATAATGTGAAGCCTGAAAACTGGGAAAAGGCAGTAAATCATACGATTAAAGAAGAAGAGAAAATGTGGAAGTTGAAACAATATTACTAATAAAACGATCGAGCCACTCATTGTAAATATTGGTTGCGACAGTTCATCTTCTGATTTCGATTCTGATTTGGATTTGTAGGTAAGAAGTAGTTTTTATATTAAAATTATTATTTATGAACGTAACGTTGTTTAAAAGTCAAAGTTTAAACCCTTATACCTACATAACCCGTTTGACACAATGTTCTTAACATACCTTGTGGAAAAATAAAACATTTTAGAAAACATTGCACTTTTTTACCTTTAGCTGTTTAGAAGTTATAAGCAGGTTAATTAGGTGAAAATATAAGTGTATACTCGAGGAATAACTTCAAAAAAATATTTTAACTATCTACTAAAAGAAGTCATACGCCTATGGATTATGAACGCTTTATTATTTTAATACTCTCTCATACATAAAAATAGACTTATAATACACAAAAGCTACATATCACCATCGCAATGCATTATCAGATCAGAAATCGTCTGCGGTATAGCCTGATCCCGTTTCCATTTTTCTTCTGTCCACAGCCGATATTCGCTGATGATGACCGACACTGGCGTCTTGTCTATTAGTGGTTTATAGGTTACGGCGAGATGTTTAACCGTTTCCATTTCCTTATTACTACAGGTATGATAAGCTTTTGGAATGAACACGCCAAGTTGGAATAAATCAAGTACCTCTGGAGATAACCGCTCTTCCAGATCATTTAATATGGAGTCCAGAAGAGGGATGTAGACGCTCTTGCGAAAATATTTATCGGCTGATTGAGCTGGTTAATTATTAGCTCTATGTACTTGTCTTGACACTAATCTAGGGCATTTTTTTTTCAAGGTCAAGTTGTTCGTCTAATTATTCTGCTTCATCAAAAAGTTGTTGAAACACTGTTTACTTGTTGCTTTTTTTGTCTCGGAACACTCATTGTGTCGTTTATAGCCCTTTTTAAATCAATCGAGCTGGTTTGTAATACTCTGCTCAAGGATACAGTTGTACCAAAAAAAATTAGGTATATTATACTAAAATTTTAGCACGCTTTGATCGCTGTGTACCTACCTAAAACATCAGTCAAGCAAATAGATATTATAAAGTCCGAACTGCGCAATGTTTGCAAAAAGCAATGCACGTCATTAACAGTATTGTTGTCTTGCCAAGTAGAAATCTTTTCTAGAGCGCTACAAATTTTTACTAAGTTGTCACCTTGGAAATTGTAGATGGCTATCATGCCGCTTAACCCAACGCGTATCACAGATCCCCTGCATTATAGCTCCAAGCTCTCTTTCAAAAATTTTATGCCTCTTAGCGGAAGCATTGGCAAATGCCACTACTTTTATCATTGTGCTTGAAGTATTACGCCAGGAAGTTACTTTGGATAACATAGCTAACGAGTTATTAAGAACATGATTGCTGCATGGCACGTTTGGCACGTACAGCTTTTTTTATAACTCTTTTACAGCCCCCTTTGTCTCTGAAGCCATAACCAAGCAGCTGTTTGTCCCAATACACACATACCATGTTATATCCAAATTAAATTTTATACAGATAGTTTTAACTATTTTTGCTAGTGCTACGCCTATCACCCGAGGCTCCACATCAACTGTATCATTATCATCGCATTTAAGCATATCGTGAACATCACACAAAGTCACAAAATCTTCCTTTATAGTACCATTATGAAGATATCTAAATGAAAGTCTCAGCTGCGAGATATGTTTTAGGTCTGTTGTTTCATTGAATAAACTATGAACGTATATACATAAATTAACAAAAAAATAAATGCACTTTAATTTAATAATAATCATATTATATGGACTTTTAGTTGTAGCTAATAATATGTACTGAGTAGTAAAAGAAAATAATTTAACATATGAAACACACAGCACATATTTTATTAAAAATAAAATTTTTACAGAGGCTCACGGTGCCGGTTATAAAATTCCATAAGAGGTAGGCGTACGGTATTTTGTCGCGGTATCATTTGGAACGGTATCGTTAAGAAACGGTATTTCCCACCACTAGTTTGCAGATTAATTAAGAAGAGATAGGTTAGAGACAGAGACAAATTTCTCGTTCTTCTCGATCCTTCTGCTCTGAGATCATCGAGCTCGCTCTATGGTCTCGATCCAAAGCGAAACAAACACTTTTGGGATCGCTCGGAGTGTTAATTCAAACACGTTGGCAGCCCTCGGAGATCTCCGATGATCAAGTCAAATTCACCATAAGTAATCACCACATACTTTGATTACTATACGAGGCAAAAGAGAGGTCCGACACGCCCAACATAGGGCGCGGCCATTTTGAACCCTGTGACACAGTTTACAGCTAAAGAATCAGATCGCTCACTCTGCATCGGCACTTTGGATCTCAATGTTTCAGTTTATACACTGTGCAACTCGGATAATACAATATATGACAACCGCCTATAATAAAACAGTAGTCTTCTGCGTATCCTGAAT
Source organism: Psylliodes chrysocephalus (assembly GCA_927349885.1). Lineage (NCBI taxonomy): Eukaryota > Metazoa > Arthropoda > Insecta > Coleoptera > Chrysomelidae > Psylliodes > Psylliodes chrysocephalus. The sequence goes on from OV651817.1 coordinate 16,525,281, forward strand.
TTGTATCCCTGGAGTGGATGTTATTTTGGAACTTTCAACTGGTCCGAGTGAGCTAACTGATTCTTTAGCAATAAACTGTGACTTCAAAAATAATATTCACTGACACTGACAGCAGCAAGCAAAATATCAGGTGCGTTTTAATCATCCGCTTCTGCTTCCGGAATTGTCGGTTTAGTCGTTTTAACCTGTCAGATTAAAACAAGAAAACTGACAATTCCGAAGCAGAAGCGGATGATTAAAACGCACCTATTAAAAATATTGCGCCAAGATGTAGGCAACACGTAATAAGGGTTTAAAATGGCGGAGTTTTCTATCTCATTTTAAAAGGCACTCATAAAGCTGCGCAGTGCGACCATTCTTCGTATAGTAAAAAAAAATCAAAGTATGTGGTAATCACAGAATGTGACAGAAGACGCGACAGACGACATAACCTTTAAAGATGGTTTTCATACGAAATATCCAATATCTACATAATAAAACCCATGTGAACTTATCACACAATCTTTCATGAGAAGTAAACACTTGTCGATTTGCCAAGAATACGATTTGTGCAAATTTCAGTTAATTATCCAACAAGTGAACAATTCACACAGCTCGAGAATTGGGACCCTGGTGGTAAAGTCCTTATCTGCAAGCCAGAAGATTCTGTGAATCGAATTTCAAGAAGGTGGCAGCAAATTTTTGATATAAATAATAAAAAAAAAGTTTCAATCTTGCATGACAGCATTTTCTACACATTTTCTTTCAAGACGTCTTTATCAAGGGCCCCTGATTCTGATTTCTTTAAGGTAAGAATGTACGATATAATTATACTTTTTATACCCTGTCAAGGTTATGCCGACGACAGTCATATTTGCTAGAAGCAAGTTTGGAAATATCCTGTGTGATACAATCCAATGAGGACTAAAACATACCAAAAGATGGTGCTAGTAGCCTTTCCAAAGGAAAGAAAACTTAATCTCAAAACCGTTTAATTAGACGGGATAGATATAGAATGGAAAATAAAGTCAAATATCTAGACCTAACCCTGGACAACTAACTTCTCTAGAATACACATGAGAAGTAGTAAATAAGGCCACAAAAGCCCTAATAGTATGCAGAAACATTGCGGGCAAACGATGGGGATGTAACCCAAACATACTTCGATGGATGTATACTGCAATAGTGAGATCAATCGCCACTTAGGGGGCTATAGCCTGGAGTAACAGAACTAGTTTAGCTACTACGAGAGGTTATATCTTAAAATTACAAAGACTAGCCTGTGTTTGCATCACCGGTGTAATGAGAACCTGCGCTACAGCCGCAATGGAGGTGATCTTAAACCTCACCCCTCTACATTTGATGATAGAGAATGTAGCAAAAAGAACACGAATATAGAATGATCAGAAATGGAATAATCAGACGTTCATTGCCTTCAGGACTTTAGATACCTGGGACATGCCCCAGGATGAAATGCTAAAGAAGTACAGTTTTGTAAAAAACTTCAAAACCACAGAGCTGGGCTGCAAGAAAGAATAGAGCCAAGAATCCATCGCGCTTGCAACCGAAAGACATGCCATTTAGTAGTATACGGACGGTTCCAAAACTGGAATAGGAGTGTATGGACCGAGAAACAAGCACTCTTAAACTTGAGAAAATACTCAAGCATCTTCCAGGCAAAAATTCATAGACAAGAGATTATCATCATGTCAGATAGCCTGGCAGATATCAAAGCGCTGAGCTCTTGCGTAATTAGCTCAAAAATGGTCTGGAGATGCCTAGAACAATTAATTGAGCTAGGCGAGAAAAATAGAGTTACTCTCACTTGGGTCTTGGGACATAACGGGGTACAGGGTAACGAGATTACAGATAGATAGTCTTGCAAGGAAAGGAGCTCAAACACCCTTTGCAGGACTTGAGTCATTCTGCGGTATCAGCAGTAACATAATATTAGGAGAGAATAAAAAAGAATTGGGCTGTAGAAGAACTGATAACTGGAACAATCTCTTGGGGCTGAGACAGGCTAAGATACTACGTATTGTAACAGGGATCCTTACCGGGCATTGCCGACTAAAAGAACACCTTAGTAAACTGAGAGTAGTAGGAGATAGTGAGTGCAGATTCTGTGAGGAGGAAAACGGAACCTCCATTTACATTCTTACTGAATGCGTAGCATTCCAGAATCCAAGGGCACTATAGCTAGGAGGATATCAAATAGAAGAGGGAGATTTACCTAACTTGAAGCCACTCCAAATCCTACACTTTCTTGAGAAGATAGGATTGATAGGCATTGAGACATTTTTTTGGTGCATTAGCGACAGAAGGGGGCACATTAGATCTTTTAGGTCGCAGTGTATTAACACCCCATTCCCAACATAACATACGATATAATTATAATTTTGCGTTTCACAAATAACACACCTAAAAGTGCTACTGGCTTCTTTACCAATACTATTAAATGCAAAAACAAAATGACATTTGCGAATGTGTAATTGGAACTCAGGGTAGGAAACATGACGACAAAAATTTTTGCTGATTTTAAGCGGAAATAGAATTTGTGCATGAGTAATAGTAGGCCAGTTAGATTATTTAGACCCTTACATCAAACAAATTTGAGACAAGCTAATTTTCTCAAGATCTTCTCTATACATAAAAAAAAATTCCACCAATTCACATAAAGGGAACTGGCCAATTCTAGGGTCAAAATAAAAAAATATTGGATTTTCTTTAATTAAACTCAACTAAATTTAAACACCTTGAGATATTTAAAAAATATAGAGACAAAAATTATCCGGATAACAAAATCCTACAAATCCGTCTTTTAAATATTAAAAGTCGATTGAAAGAAAAAAGTTATGATCATTTAATTAATGACTGGACTTTAACTTCTGCATAAAGATACTAAAAAAGCAGTCTTTTTAGGACAAAAACGTACGAAAGTACAAAAATAAAATCCTATTAATGACAAAAACTTAATAGAACTTATTTTTTAACTCTGGTAAAAGGTAAAATCTATAAAAATGCATATTAATAAAAACCAAGTGCTGCTCTGAAATTAATTCGCATTTAGTAGAGGCTGTGCATAAGCACTGCGAAGCTGCAGAACACTTCTAATTTAGATTATTTTATATTTTTGTTATACGAGTTAATCTCTAAAAACAAAAACACTGCAAGTTTCGCGGCCTGAAAATCTCTAGCTTAGTCCAACTGCACCGCATCGCATCATCCGAGGTGCACGTGATATGAAATAGTGGTGGAGCGAAATAAAAGCACAAACTAAATTGAATATGTTGAAATTACATTTAACATGTCCTATCTGCTAATCTAAATCAGCATTTAACAAACAAAAAGAATAAAATACTAGATAGACACTCCTTGTATAAACCTCCGCACTTAACAAACAAAAAGAATAAAATACTAAAAAGACACTCCCTGTTTCAACCTATTATACAAAGTTGTGAAATAACAACCCGGTTAACTTTCAAAGAACCTTCAAAGACACCTTCTACTTCGCAAACAATTAAAACTAAGTCACGCGAGATTTTTTCACCCAATCATTACTCTCACGTGCAATCATACGATACTAGATAACCAATCAGAAGAAAGCCGATAAACCGATGCAAGCTAACAAGTATCGCAGAACAAACAAAATACTGACTTTCGTTTTCTCAGTCGACGAAGCGACAAGTCAGCACTTACAAAGCCGGCATTCGCCGTAAATTAATTTCAAGCATTGTGCGAGTTGATTTACAAAAGTTAATGTCTAATCGATCAATAAATTTATGTAACCAAGTAATAAATGTGTTAAATGTGAAATCATCAAGCCGTTAATATATCAAATTCAAATATAGGGTGATAGTTTTATTTGAATAAACCCAGTAACCTTAAACCATAAACCAGAACTTTAAGAATATCTTCCAGAGGCTACAGGGTGGAGCATAAGGCCTTCGCCCCAGGTAATCTATTTCAAATACAGTCATACAGTCCACCATGATCGAAGGCAGTAAATGTCAAGCCCAATAAAGCTAGGGTAGAACAGAATAGTTATAGAGTTGTATGAAGATCATGAAGGTCTAACTATATGATGAAGATATTATCATTATACAACGGTTATAGGTTTGTTTTGGTTCACGTTCTAAAATTGTTCCAGAACCATTCGCAGAACTATTGCGAATTGGTCTCTAATTCTGAAGAATTCTGTTACCATTTCATTTGTACTCAAAACCAAAACACTGCCAGAACAATTAAATGTCAAAAGTAAATTATAAATTTGAGAGACGCTAAAATGGTCGTTTCCACCTTATCGAGACTGAGGCCCACAAGGGTAAACTCGTAGCGTAAAAAACGAGAAATTGTTTAATTTGGAACGAAAGACCGAAAGCCGATAATAGTATAAAGCCGTTAAATTTGGTTTGTGAAGTATTGGCATTACTTAGCTCAAATCATGTGATGATTTTGATAAGCCTTGATTTTTAAAACCATTTTATATCACCTTTTAATTTGGGTTTACAAACTTGTTTGATTTATTTATTTAATAGTTGGCCCTTTGACCTCTTAAGCCTGCTTATGTAAAATATTTGAACATGTCCATGTAAAATTAAATGATCCCTTTACTCCCTTAGATGTATTATTGTAAAAATATTTGCACCCATTGTGGCTTAAGTCTACCTACGTATAAAAATTAAAAATGGTTTTTAAAAAGCGGCAACATCTTTTTTCATTTTGATAAATATATTAATACCAATTTTTTGGGCAGTGCATTTATTATTCTGATAGTTTAAAAATAATAGTGTACTGATGTATTTTTTACATTTTTTAAAAAAATGTCGATAATTAAAAATTTTTGAGTTGTTCTTGTCTTGGTTTTGGGAAAATTTACTAATAATATTGTAATAATTGAATATTACTAATTTTCATGCAATGCATCTCATTAGCTGGACAAGTTTCCATTAGGCCTATTATTAAAGACTTTAAGAAATAAAAACCTAATTGTATTTTTATCGTCTGATGCTTACTAAAAAAGGTGACCCAAGGTCTTGTATATTACTAATTTTAGCTAGGAAAGCACCCGTTATTCCTAGTATGAATGCAATTTAAATTTTATATTAGTATATCAGCATACCGAAGCACTGATGAAACATGTATAATTTATAAGTGTACTGCCATTACTTTCTGAACATACAGGTGCTTTCACCTAGGTACCTAGCTTAATTTATAATTTACCTAAACATTTGTATATACCCATTTTTATTAAATTTAACGAAAATAAATAAATAAAATAAATAAATAATATTTGAAAGTACTCTGGAACAGTATTGATATCTTACTTGTCATTGCTCATATATAATTTTCCCTACTCGATAAAATTAAACATTTCCTAAAAGATGAAAGACTTATACAATATATACCTTGATTAACCCTTCTTCTGACCTTAGTCCCAAGTTAAAATTTTTTCATGAATAACACCAATTTTGCACCGTTCTGTAAGTAGGATTTTGGTAAATACAATATATTTTACAAAACTTACATTTAAGACTTAAGAAAGGAAAATATTTTTCAAATATATAACCGGAAACCCCATAAATTAACAATTTTTTTAAAAACTACCTATTAAATTAACTGACAATTTGTGTATTTATTAGAATTTGAAATTATATCTGTCATGCTCTGTCAATTCAAATATGCTTGGTGTCTAATTACAATCAACGAAAAAGAAATAAAACAAAATACCCTATTTTTGACATAACATTTGCATACACTTTAAAAAGCACTACTATAATTAATTTCCAGTCACATCTGACGAATTATTTATCCATTCTGATTGAATTTTTGTAGTACATAATCATTAAATATTAATATTACATCATCTATAAAGTAATAAACAAACTACTTTTCGAAAACTTTTAAACATAATTTTATTTTTACTTTGTATTATCCAAAAGTTTAGAAAATGTATTTATTTGGTTGGCAAAATGACGCGACATAGCCAAATTTAAAGACTACCAACAACAAATTAGTTCAATTTATGTTGGATTAACTGTGACGTCACTCGGTGAACACTTTAAAAATCATTATGTGACTAGGCGCAGATTTATAGTCTATTTTTATGTATGAGAAAGTATTAAAATATTAAATCGTTCGTAATCCATAGGCGTATCACTTCTTTTAGTAGACAGTTAAAATATTTTTTGAAGTTATTCCTCGAGTATACACTTATATTTTCACCTAATTAACCTGCTTATAACTTCTAAACAGCTGTAGGTAAAAAAGTGCAATTTTTTCTAAAATGTTTTATTTTTCCACAAGGTATATTAAGAACATTGTGACAAACGGGTTATGTAGGTATAAGGGTTTAAACTTTGACTTTTAAATAACGTTACGTTCATAAATAATAATTTTAATATAAAAACTACTTCTTACCTACAAATCCAAATCAGAATCGATATCAGAAGATGAACTGTCGCAACCAATATTTATAATGAGTGGCTCGATCATTTCATCAGTAATATTGTCCAACTTCCACATTTTCTCTTCTTCTTTAATCGTATGATTTACTGCCTTTTCCCAGTTTTCAGGCTTCACATTATTTATAGCCTCCAAAAACAACTGTTTAACATCACTCATTTTAAAAATAATTATTTTTTCTTGAAACTTCTCCCTTTATCTGTGCCCATATCAGTTCAATCGGGTTTACTTCGTGATGATATGGTGGTGATCTAACCATCCCACGATTTTTTGCAATTTCATCAATTTCATATTTTTTGAATTTCTCTTTATGAAGGGAACACAAATGATACAGTTCTTTTCTCACAGAACCGGAATGGAACTTAATATTCTTTGAATTTAGCCAATTCTGTAAATCTTTTTTTAACCACTTGGTTGTGGGCATTTTTTCTATGTCTCGAGTGATAACTTGCATTTTCCATTACTATTATACAGTTCTGAGGAAGAAGATCTATAATTTGTTCAAACCACTCTTTAGAGACATCAGCATTCATGTCCTCATGGTAGTCACCGGTACGAGTAGATTCAAAAGTCAATAAACCACCTTTAACAAAACCGTTTGAACTACCGATGTGTACTATTATTAGTCTGCGCCCCTTTTCTGATGGTGGATTTAAACCAGTAGATAAATTATTTAAAAAAGCCTGTTTTCGACCTGTAACAGTTTAATCTTGCCAAAATTTATTTGGTTTATGTCCCTCGTTGATCCATGTTTCATCTAAATAAAATATATTTCTTCTCTGGTTTCTCATTTCTTTTATAGTTCTTAGGTAATTTCTTCTCCATTATTAAAATAGACTTTCAGAAATGCTTTTTCCATAGAAAACCTATTTCTTTTAAAAGTTTCCATAGTGTGCTTCGACTCATTTCAGGGTAATCCTTATTATCTCAAACCGTGGCAAGAACTTTGTTTACTGTCGGAAATTCTTTTCTAAAGAAGAACGCATACACTTTTCTTCGAAGTCTTTCTTTCAAAAGATTTTCTAATTGAAATTTTGGTTTTCCTGGAGCTTTACGTGCTGTTTGAAACTCACCACATTTCTCTTCTTTAACAACTCTGTAAATCGTGGATTTCCCAACACCAAGCGTACTACTAACTAATTCCAGTGTGTCATCAACACTTTTACATAAATGTTTGTCTGTAAATAATTTAAAACAATTAAATATTAATGTTTTTTCATTAACTGTTAAAGAACTGATTTTTTGTCGTTTACGCGGCCCTTCCAAATTTTCCATGATCACACTAGAATTCACACTGCACCTTGCAAGTTGCAACTGAACGACATTTAGTAAACTGTCAAGAATACACAACTTGGACCTCCTAACTAAATGGAAAACCTTTAATCGCATTTTCGGTGAAATTTGTTGGAAAGGTATTTATGTACTTATAATTCGATTACTGTAAGAAATTCTTGGAATTAAAATTAAACAAAATTGGCAAATAGGTACTTATTGAAAATATTCTTAAGATACGGCTATGTAATCTTTAATACACAGGGCTTTTGGCCTGTCCAAACCTTTTTCTATTGTTCTGTACAGCTTATGTTTATAAAGGACCAATAAAAGACCCAAAATTTGTGATAGCTCAGGTACATTTATTACAACTTTAGGAAATATTTAGATTATTCTGTAAAAATATTTTAAATGACCGTACTAAGTTTTGCATTAGAAATGCTGTTTTATTACTCTCTCATACATAAAAATAAACTATAGTATCTACATACATATTCCATCAATTTGCTTTTTACCTGTAAGCGTAAATCAAGCAAATTCAGTTCGGTGGTCAAATTAGTCAAAAATCCAAGTTCAACAACCCACTGGTTGTTGGAAAGTTCGTGAAATGTCTGTCCTTTCATCTCCAAGAAGTTACAAATATCTTTCCTGAAATTAAAAAATCGTTTAAGTATTTCTCCTTGGCTTAGCTATCTTACGTCGCAGAAATAAATAACATCACTATTCAGCTTCTTTATTTTCCAAAAAAATATTGAAACTGGCGGTGAGTAGGCTATTTTTTCTTATAAAATTAATAGTACATAGAACGGTGTCCATTATTTCTTTTTACGATAAAACCTAGCAACACAATGCTTCTTGATGAACAATACAATGAAATACAGGGTGTTTCCGAACTTGGCGTCCAAATTTGTAGGGGTGGTAGTTAGCATAATTTGAGACCGATTCCCAGATTTCATTTCTCCAAAATATTTAAAATAAAAATAATTAAAAATTTATTAAAAATTTTAAACAGGTACGGTCCTGCACAGCGATGGGATCCCTCGACTCCCGCGCGCTTCGATCGAGTTCCCCGCACTAGAAAAACAATCGGCTACGTCTAACGTCTTTCGATACCGGCCGGGCGGAAAGAGAAATTTGCAAATCGCATCTGTTTTTGAGTTGTAAATCCCGATGAGTAACCGATCAGACGACTATTGCGCTACGCTCTCAGGGTAGGACCCGCTTTTTCATTTTTTTCATAATGGCTCTATTTTGTTTATTATAATTTTTTTAGAAAAATGAAATCTGCCAATCGCTCTCAAATTATGCGAACTACCACCCCTACAAATTTGGACGCCAAGTTCGGAAACACCCTGTATACAGGGTGATTCATAACTATTGGGACATAGGCTAAGGGCAGGTTATTTGTACAAAAATATGATGACAGGGCCAAATATACCTTAATAAAATATTGCTGTGGAATAAGATACAGGGCGTTAAAGTTGAATTTTTTTTTCGTTTTTTTTTAAAATGTCACTGTATAATAATGAACTGTTATCAAAATCGGCACAGAGGCATATTTTTGGACAGGGGATAATAAATGGGACGTCAGATCCAGACTCTTCCAGGTTGCTGTTGACTCTTCCGACAACACCTTTATTATGGCCACTTACGAAAATCGAAGTTCGGTTATAACTTCTCTAGATTTCCAGGTGGTTCCATGTTACAATGGAATTTAGAGATTGACAGTACCAAATCCGTAACTAATAAGTATATTCAAGTAAATTCCCACGATATAACTTCGATTTTTGTTCTAGGACAAACTCAGCTGTTTACTAACAAGTTAGGGAATTGCAGAGTTATGAATTCTGCGTAATGTATTGTATTTGCAATCAAAGAACCAGATAATATCAAATATATTGTAAAATGTGAAAAGGCAATATTTTTGTATCTGAACGGCTATTTTTTAAAGTAGGGCTCACTATTACCGAAAAAAGAAACAGGCTTTCTGGAGAGAAATTAAAAACAATATATTTTTACATTATGTGGACAAAATGTATTTAAATTATATACTTATACCTACCTAGTGTATTTTATGTTTTCAGTGAATCTGTTAAATGTTAAATAGTATGGAACATACATTTTTTTCTTTCAAAAATATTCAATAAATTTAAATAAAAAAGAATGCCAGATATTACAAAATATCTATATTTTACTAGCAATATATTGGTAATATCGATACAATTTATCGATATTTTGTCTCAATATCCCATCACTATTACTAGGTATGTGGAGGCAGGCGCAAGGGAAGTATGATGACCTTACCTTTCCCACTTTCGTCATCGTCATTAGAGTCTACGTCCCAACCCACAACCGCAACTTGGGTACCCATGGTGTTGTCAAATGCCAATACGTCAATTTGTAAATTAAATTTGTTTGGTTATGTTTTGTTAAACTTAGTATTTGTACATCATCCATGTGATAAAAGGGAAATACGAGAAATTCAATATGGAATTTGTTTGTGATGAATGCAAACATACTTTCAAGCTGAACGTGAGTGAAATCTTCTTCCCGGCTCACTGACACAGATCAAAGAATAGGCATTCTTGCTTCTCAGCTTAATATCGCTACTTATACCAAATAAACCCAAGTACCTATTGATTTTATTAATAAACACAACAATTAATTTAAATGTATATTTTTCTGAAATATGTTCACAAATGTTGGTAAAAGTATCTTTGCCACAATATATTTCGTACCACATGAAATGGTCTTTAACCGATTGTACAATCTATTTTTCTATGGTACAATCAGAAACAACACAGCCGAAGTAAATAACAAATTTAACTTACAAATTGACTTTTTGGCATTTGGAAACACCGCGGGCACCCGAGTTGCGGTTGGGACATAGACAAAACTGTCATAGTCCATGCGTGCGTTGTAATGGGATCTTGCGAGTCGAAACAGGAGGCTTAGTTGGCCGCAGATTGCCGACCGATGTTCTAAGTAATTGAATATTTCATGTTTTTAGTCAAATTTATTTTAATTTTTTTTTTGATTCTTTGTTTAATTAATAATGTTATTATTTTTGGTTTTTAACCCTTAACTGGTGATGTGGTGCCACTGGCGAGCCCAGAGAATATCCGAAAACGCATCACTCCTAGACACATGCGCGAATCTAGACCGCCGCTTCAGTACCTTCAAGTTGATCAGTTGTGAGTGGGATGTTAATAAATTCACGTGGGGTCTCTCGTGACCCCATGTCACCAGTTGCGTATTTTTTTTGCTAATGTGGGTGGTATGTTTTTCTCAGAATAATGTCGAGTAAACCTAAAGTAGTTCGGTATGGAGACTCGAATTTTGAAAATACACTACTAAGTTGGTCCGAAGAAATCGAAAATGAAGATGACGCAAATAAAGAGGACCCCGGTCAACAAAGTGATTGCTTGGACGAAAAAAAAAAACTTAGAAGATATCGTACAAAGTGAAGATACGGCTACTGACACAAGTTACTGTAGCGATGATGATGATGATGAGCTACCAGAAGAAACTACGGATTCAGAAAATAACCGAGCTTATTATGAGAAAAATAGATTCAAGTGGTCTCAATCTTAGCCTACGCGGAACAGAAGAACAGAAGCCCACAATATTGTTAGGTTTCTCCCAGGACTGAGGGGACCCATGAGAAATTTGAACAATGCAGATCCATATAGTATATGGAAGCATTTGTTTAATGATGAGATGAGAGGAGATAGGAAAAATTAAAAATTGAACAGGGAACGGACAAAATACAAGAGAGAAAATAAACCTGAAATAAACGACATAGATATAATTGAACTGAAAGCTTTTTCGGCCTACTTTATTACTCCGGGGCCTTCAAATCAAATCACGAGCACTTAGATGCTATGTTTGCGACGGATGGAACTGGTCGCGACATATTCAGAAACACAATTTCGCTCAAAAGATTTTTGACCATTTTATCTGATTTGAGATTTGACAATGCTGATGACAGAATCATGAGAGTACTTGGAGATAAAGCTGCAGCGATATCTGGCCTATTTGACAAACTTTTTAGTAATTCACAGCAGTGTTACTGTGTAGGCCATTATGTGTGTATTGATGAGTTGGTGGTAGGTTTCAGGGGCAGATGCCCCTTTCGTATGTATATGCCCAATAAACCGAATAAGTACGGGTTAAAAATCATGATCTTAGCTGACGCACGACCATCATATTTGTATAATGCATACATGTATACTGGAAAAACTGTGATGGCCGCGAACTACCTGATGCCGAGGGAAAATTAGCTGTGCCAACGCAATCAGTGTTGCGGTTATGCAAACCAATTTACGGAACTAATAGAAACATTACTGTCGATAATTGGTTTTCATCCTATGAATTGGTTCAGTCTCTAAAAACACACAATTTGACATACGTTGGGGCAGTCAGAAAGAACAAGCGAATGATACCCCCAGAGTTTCAACCCAATTTAGCTAGAACAGAAAAGTCTGCTTCATATGGATTTACTGCTGATATGACCTTATTGTCGTACGTTCCAAAAAAACGTAAAGCAACTATCATGATATTGTCTATGCACCACACCATCAATACTGATCACGAAATCCAAAAACCAGAGATTATAGCATTTTATAATTTATATAATAATATATATATAGTATCGGCTCCGTGCGCGACAGCAGCGCCAATTCGTTTTGATACTAATGGACTATTTCTGCGTATACTGACAAATGCAACTTTTAATAGAATTTGTAATTAAAAAGTATATATGTTAGTTTTAATAAAAGTATATGGATTTGTAAAACAAGTAAAACATTAATTTATTATTATTATATATTTTTATCGCTTAAATTAAAGAAAATTATGTATAATCGATAAAAATCAATAATAAAATATAGGCAGGCAACAGTATTTACTGGAAAATGTATGAGGAGTTGCCTAAGTCTAATAAGTTTTCATTGAAGAATTAGCCTATTCTATCAAAATAAAAAAATACCATTTAATAATAGCGTAAAGTTAAAATGTATAAAAAAAGGATCGTTACTTATATTTTCATTTTTGTTCGAAAGAAAACATAGAATGAATGATTAAAACTGATTTCCCATCGGTAAGTTACAAAATTGCGTTCCAAACACATATAATACTCAAAGGCAGAAATCTTGAAATTTAGTCCTTGCTGAATGAACATTTAAGAATAAAGGGATATTAAAGAACATCGTAAAATAATAATTTATTGTTTATTTAAAACCTTTCAAGTTTCTGATGTCTACTATTTCCAACATTATGGTTATTATTACAAAAATAAAGGTAATTTTTCTTCTTATTGTATATCTATCCATTTATTTCTTTGATTTAATTTCCACTTTGCTACTAAAATTTTTTATATAAGTTTCACTGTTTTTTTGCTAGTATTTGTACAATTTTCAACACAGCAACTCCGGTTGCTTATTGTATTGCTTTTTCCTACTTTTTTTGAAAAAAAGTAAAATGTATACGTGTATTTGGTATGCCAAAATTACAAAATATCGCCCTAAAATGCACGAATTATCCGCAGCTAGCGCTAGTATCGCTTTTGCTTCCCTTTCCATGACTCCGCACGGAGCGAATACTAGGGAAATACGCATCCGGCTACCTACCTACTATTTTTTTTTTTATTTAATTTTGTCAAACTAATTGTCAGTTTATTTTTTAGTTATTCTGAATAAATATTCCTTAAAATAAGTAATTTTTGTGTAAAATCGATAAATCATATAATTTCTATTTTTATTTCGTCTACATTTACAAATAAATCCAAAATTTTAATAAAAACATATGAAATCAATTTGTATTAAAACTAAAAATGTTAAGGTTTTCGATGGAGCAGAGACCTGGGCATTTGGCTGTATGCGAGAGGGGCGGGTTCAAATGTAGGATGGAGAATAATTATTTTAAATATTTTATTGTGGTTATTTTTAACCGACTTTAAAAAAGGAGGAGGTTCTCAATTCGTCGCGATATTTTATTTTACATATTAGTAAAAGTCATAAATTATTTTTACATTGGTTATTTTATCTAAATAACCTACAAAATATACTGTACAACTCGAATGGATTGTCCCTATTTCAGTGGTGTACGGTGACATTTTTGGAAGGGAAAGTGATTGTATTAAAATACAGCAGGCCAGTAAGCACATTGCCGCAGGCGAAAATTTTTTACGGCGCATTCACCATTTTGTTAAAATCTTGCTTTTTTATCCTTAGTACTACGGATATTTGAGATTGAGATTTTTGAAGTGTTACTATTTATTACTTTATTACCTAGTTTAGTACTAGAAGCTATACAAAAACCTACCATTGAAAAGCTTTCTTGGTTTATTTAAACATAAAAAAAAACATTTAATTGGAGTCTTTTTTTATTTTTTCCAGCATTTTTCGCACAGTTGACACACCAGTTGACATTTATTTATACTTAAGATCTATTCGCCTATCCTCAATGGTTGCAAATGTGTCTATAACATCGTCGTAAAATTTTGGATTTTCTGATAACTGTTTAACAAGCTGTTTTTCAATGGATATTAGGGCTACATAAGAGAGTCTGTCTTCACTTGTTGAATTTCGTATAAAACTTTTAATGCGCTTTAAAGCTGAAAAACTTCTCTCAACTGACGCACTTGTGGCTGAGATGGTTAGTACTAATTCACACAACTTGACGACTTCACAAAGGGACTTATTTAAACCAGTTGTTATAAGAAAATTTAACACATTAATAGGCGTCTTTTTATTACTAATTTTAGTTGTTTCATAAACAACTCTTAACTGGGACTTTAATGCTGGAATAACGAAAACATTTCCATAATTTAATTTTAGTGAATTAAAAGCTTCCGATGGAAATTTTGATGAATCGTAGTTACTAATATTAAAATTGCAGAATTCAGCAAATTTTAATTCGTTAAAGTTTTGAAATCGAGAGTTCATTTGTTGTAAAATATTATCAAAAATGTCGGCGTATAATCGACGATAGGAGGTTTCTCTGTCGCTGACATTATCAATTCTAATTCTCTTTCTTTCAGGTTCTAAGCCAATGTTTTGAGTCTTATTCCAAAAGTGTTCAAACTGATCTCGTTTTTTATTCATTTTATTTTTAAAATCATCAATTTGTTAAATGCAAAAGCCAATGTAATTTAAATTTGTCTGTAAAATGTCGAATAAAATGTCAGTAAAAAGGGAAATCTCTGCAAAAATGTTGAGCAAAAAAATAAAATTAAAGGTTTTTTGAGACAATGCAAAAACCCTTTAGCGGCAGTAACAGTTTCAGCAACTCATGTTTCTTTATTATCTCAAACGTCTTAAAAAAAGTGTATCAAAGAATCACGGTCTTGAAACAATGTTTGCACTAAACGTCCGTTGTAGTTCTAATGCGTCTGAGCAACTTTTGGAAACCTTTTTTGAACGTGAATGTCCAAAGTGCGAGTTCTTTTAAAAGACTTTAAAAAGAAGGAAGCCAAATCACTAAGCGTCAAAAAGAAAACTTTGCAATCTTTAATATTATCCATGCTTCGCGATAAAATCAAATTAAGTCTATGTGCTATACAGTGAATGAAAATTGCATGGTTAAACTTCTCTTTCACTTAAGCTTGAGGGCCTCCTAAATGGCCAGCTGTTATGGCAGCACCATCGTAGCTCTGGGCAACAAGCTGAGAACCACATTCTAAACTTGAAATAATGTCACAAACAATTTTAAACAATGTATCTGCAGTTCGTTCGCTAGTGACGTCCAAAAATCCTAAGATCGCTCTTGAGGAATGCCATCCAATATATATATCGCACAACAATGGATAATTGACTTAAGTTTGCTACATCTGTGGTTTTACCAAGCGTAATTTATACGAAAGGTGCTTTTTAATTTCACTTTTAATGTGATCCATCTCAACGTCGGCAGTGCATTTAATTAAATCATTTTGGATTCTGTTTGAGGCACCTCGGAAAGTCGTCGAATCAATAAAATGATTTTTAAGGGGATCATCATATTTTGCTAAAAAACCTAGAAGGTCCATGTAATTTTCTCGATTGGCGGATCCACTTGCTTCGTTGTGACCCCTAAAACTTAGTTCATGCTCTCCTAGAAAACAAGTTACATCTATTAATCGTTGTAAGACGTTCCTATTTTTTTACCCTTTCATTGTGAATTTTGTTGCTTATTTTTAAATGATTGTCCAAACTATGTTCAATGCGATAGGTCCCGAATGTTCTTTCTTTAATTGTAGCACTTATATGAGATTTGCTATTTACATGTCGTTTTACAGTTTTGTGAAAATTATTCAAGTTTGTAACGCCGACTGAGTTCCAATGTGTTTTTTCGCCTATATTAAAAAGTTGGTAAGGCCAGCAAAACAATTTCTTCAAAGTTTTGCATCCGGTTAACCATTCATACTTTTCATAGTGGAAATGCCTGGTAAATTTCTTTGCTGACTTTTCTACTTACGTCTTTAAATTGATAGGATCCTTTAGTCTACTAGAATTAATAATGTCCATTTTCTCTTCAAAATTTCTACTTGAAAATCCTTTTTTCAACAAAGAGCTCACAATACAGATACAATTTACCACATTATTATTGTTCACAGGCACAGTGCATAGTTCCTCCATTTTACAAAAAGAAAAACAACTACGAAAAACAAACCGAAATCTACGATTTTCCTTACACGTCGATTCGTGATGAGAGAAAGCGACGTAAAAATCGCTGCCTTTCGCTGACAACACTGTCGCGGCAAAGCAGGGTCAATAACACGAAGCTAAACTAATTGGAAGATGAACCGGCTCGTCCAAGACGTGCTTCCGCCGACGGACTCGAAGTATAGGGTATGTACGTTTACACAATTAATTTTCTCATAGGTGGTGCGTGTGTTTACACATTACACCAATGAAATGTTAGTACATTTACGAAGTTTACGTAATGTTTTAGAGAAAATATAGTACCTACTTTAATATTCATTTCTACGCATTTTAAACTGAAAAATATCTATTTTTAATTCCTAAAGTGTAGGTAAGCGGTGCTTTCTCCGCTTCCATGGACCGCACGCCCCTGTCCTATTCTTTTTGTTGCACAAACTACTAGTTCCTCTGCTTTATATTTTGTGACATTTCTGATTCATTTAAGAAATTAATAAAATAAATAATTTGGATAACAATAAACAATGTAACAATTTGATAAAACGTTCTTGTGATACAACAAAAAGTCAGTGGATAGTAAGATGATCTTGGTCAAAATTACAGAAACTGGAATATAGAAAAAATATTTGTTTTTCATCACTTAGATTTTAATAAAGTTAAACTTAACAGTCGATCTCGTGATCATACATAAACTATAAGAAAAGAATGCCAAACGTTGATATAAAAATTAAGAAAGTGAATGGATTTGCGACAAAAAAATTATAGTTTTTTGAAAGATGGCTCATCGGATGTAACAAATGCATATATTTTTTTAATAGTAACTCTTTAATAATTGTTTTAACATTAATTTTAAACACGTTACAGAACACATGAATGTAGAAATAATTTTTTTTTTGACGGTGTGCTAGGATACAAAATATGTAAGAATATGTGCTGCAGCCGCGTTTAGCTAATAATGTAAAAGTGTGGGCGTGGCTCGTGCTGGAATAATGTTTGTTTTATCATTTTATTTAGATCAACTAGTAGAACAATGCCGATGCAAATTATCTTGAAGGATAATGAACAGTATCATTAGCAAGCTCCGTGGAGTCCAAGTCATGTCTTTAATAATTTTGTCGTCTTCTACCGAGCCATCGAACGGTTGTCAAAACTGAACAACGAACGTAATTTCTTTATTTACTGAAACAATAATCGATTCAGAATATTTGTTTTAAAAATAAATTATATGAGTTTAATTATGCTTGATGAACATTTATTTACGATTTATCATCATTTTAGAGAATATAAACAACACAAATTTAAATTTGACAGTCTACCCAGAAGAATTTAAAAATTAAGTAAACTTTATGTATAAAGAATTCTATACTCAATGATCGAGGGAGCGCCTAGCACACGAGCCATTTTGATGAAGTTATGTATAGTTCTAACAGATGTGGCGACAGAATTGCCTCCAATGAAACGTCCATAAGGTTGATCTACTAGGATATCTAAATACAATGGTTGTATTAAGTCGCCAACCAGTATACAATACGTACACCGTACATTGTACGTGTAAAACCAAGTTATGTAATACGAAATCATTACCAATTCCATATATGACATGTTCAATAAACAAAGTGACGACACGGACGTATGTCACCGCCAGCAGTCCCAAGTTTATAAATTATATAACAACGTTTATTTCTAAGAGAATAATATGAGATTCAGTTAATAAAACATAATTTTGTATTGATAATTTTTAATCTGAAAATATTTAAAAAAAACAAGCTTTAACTTTGAAGTTCAAAAAGACCAGCATTAAAAACGGGTTACGTCGCGATACGTGGTACCAAAAATCGCTCACGGAACTAGTCGAATGTTGTCGCACGACGATACGATGCATCGTAACCAATAGTGTTTTATATTACTGTATCAATTTATACCTAAAACTTATTTATCTAGTGAAAATTTGTAGCGTAGCGTCGTTAAGCTGAATGTAGCACAAGTGAGAATCGACTTTTAACCTCCTGCTGTGATTGTAACATCCAATTTAAATACGATCCTGGATTATACCTAGAAGGTACCGTGCGATGGATCCCCTGTAGTGCCAAAATAATAAAAAAAAACAAAAATTATCTTTTACTGAAAGTATACTGGATAAATAATAAAACAAATTCTCTACTGAATATTAAAAACTGAAACAAAAAAGTTTTAAACACAAAATTGTTATTTTAACTTAATTCTATTGATTTCTTTCCTTAATTTGGTGGACCCATTTGGATACTTGTGGTAAGTACTTCTTTTGTAATATTAATCCAGGCTCTTCAATTGCTAATGTTACTATAATTCCCAGTACAAAACTGATTATTACAGTAAAAAAATAATCTTTTATCTGAAAGTAAAAACATACTATTATTAAATCTAGAATTTTTTGATAATAAATGGGTCTTTTTCATAACGGTATATTTATGACAACGTTAATATTCTTCCGCCTCAGAGATAACCAGAAGATGTACTAACAAATATCGTGCGGTTCTGAATAAGACATACAGGGATTTCATTTCAAAACTAGCCACCCAAAAAATTTGCATCAATAGAATGATCTAATCGGTTATGTACTTAATTAACAAGAATAAAAAGTAAACATAACTTGTTATTTTAAAATTATTTTAATAATAATTGTTAAAGATAAATATCTAGGATCTAATTTACAACAAATTCAATAATTTAACAATCATATCGATTTTAGTATTAATATGGACATTACATAGATCAAAATAGAAATGATGCATTTGACATTTTGTGACAGCTAATGCGGAAAGTAGCATATTCGTACACGGGTGGAAAGTAAATTCTTATTCATACGCGTGTGATATAGGGCACTTTCCATAGGACTATATAGTGTGATATGTGTCACTTTCTTAGGTGTTCGTAGGAAAAAATCTTTGTAGGAAGTAATTGTTTATACTTATTTGAAAAAAATCATTTGTATTAGCTCTTACGGCCGAAAAAAAAAATATAATCGTAAATATCTTGGTTTTAGCCCTTCAAAAATTTAGTTAAAAAGTCGTCTTTTTAAATCTACCACTTATTTAATACAAAAAACGAAGACCTAAATGAAAAAAAAAAAATTCTTTATAAAATGTTTGCTTATGTGTTGATAAGGTAACACAGTAAACACCATATTTTTTGATTTTGAATTAACAAAGATATAACAATAAACGATGAGATGTCATAGGTATCTTTCTCTTCACCATCAATTGATATGGTAGGATTTTTTAATTTTTTTATTACAAAACTTCTTGTTATGTCATTGTCAATGTGTCATATTGTTATCTGTTTTTACTAAAGAATTAATAAGTGTATGTGTTATATATTAAATTACCTAATAAATTGGGCAGAAATATAGACATTTTTGCATCTTTATTATATCTACATTCATCCTGTTGCAGCTGAATACATTTGGGTAAGTTATAAGTTTTGACCGACCCAATATTCCACTTCGGCAACAATAGCACTTGTCTATTCATTCGATATTTAATAAAAGACGTTTAACAAATTTTCTGCCAGAGCAACTTCTTCAAAACTTCATTCAAAGCATATTCAATTTGTAACTAGTGGTGGATTCGTGAAAATCAATAAATATGGGAAGAATTTTGAACTATCAGAAGACGATTTTTTAAATTCAAATCACGAAGACTCTGATAATCGTATCTTATTGCACATATTGTCAGCCAAAAATTCGGGGCATTCACGCTGCATTATTTATTGCAACGATACAGATGTTCTAGTCTTATTAATTTATTTTAAGAAGTTTTTGACTAAATATATATGGTTCAGAACAGGGCGAGGAGACTTAAGACGATTTCTAGCAGTACATTATTTAAATTTGGATGAAAACCTTTTAAAAAATGTGCCTGCTTTTCATTCTCTGACCGGTTGTAATACAACCAGCCAATTGTCCGGCATTGGGAAAAGAACCTGTTGGAAAACCCACCTTGAACACCATTACTTTTTGGATAGATTTGGCACTGATCAGTACTCTGAAAACATATTCTCTAATCTTGAAAGAATTTTCATACAAATTTATTCAAAACTGCCAATGTTACTTACATTAACATTTTGAGGGGATTATTGGCCTCTTTAAAAATCATCGCTAAATTGCCACCGATTGAAGACGCCCTAATACTACATTGTTTAAGATGTTTTTACTAGCTAAATATTTGGCTAAGCAAATGCAAAAAAGATACTATACAATATTCCAACAATAATATTCTGTTCTAGACTGTGAAAGCAAAATTTGCAAATGCAGGAAAAAAATATTTGCTGTATCGGTTCCTGCACCTGTACGGCACAGAAAAACTGCAGAAATAGTTTGACCATAGCCGCTAATGTTTTGGAAAATGTTGATTCGTGTGGTGAATCTGATTTTGATTAGTTTGAAAGTCTTGTAATTACAAATTGTAATATTATTAATTTATGCTTTATATACTTCCTTCCAATTATTATTATGGGATCCAAGCTACGCTACTGATTATTAAAATGGCTGACAGGGGATGAAAGTGTCATATATGATTATTCTTTGAATGTAATTAAGACGTTATATTTGTATTTGCAATTTCATATTAAAAGCTATTATTAAAGACGTTTAGACTTTTTATCAAGCCACACTAGTGAATTTCCTACATTATTATTATAATTTTTTTAAATTGGTGATTTATTGTATTTTGCAAAGCAATAGCCTTACTGTTTATAATCGATACTTCAATAAATAGTTTATATTTTCTTATTTTTCATTTTCTTCCAAAAGTAAAATCTTGAAGTAATTAATACACCCTATTATTCATAGTGGATAAATCAATAATGCTTGTATAAATAATATAAGAGAGTCAAACTGATTGCATACATTTCAATACTGAGAGAGATGCATAAAGAGTCGAGAGGCTCTGCCTTTAATGTTGCTATATTTTTGTTAATTTAAAAGCAAAATATATTAAAAAAGTAGTTTTACCTTGTCAATACATAGGCGAAACTTTTATGAAAAATAGTTTTTTTTCAATTAGGCCTTTGTTTTTCGTCAAATGAAAGGTATATTTCTAAAAGAAGATTTTTATAAAAATTTGTAGACGGTTGAAACCAAGATATTAACGTTTAATTTTTTTTTCGACCATAAGTGCTAATGTAAATGATTTTTTTTAATAATTATAAAAAATACTTCCTACAAAGATCTAATTAAGCATTAGAACAAAAAATAAGCTTTTTTTTTATACGGTGGTATCAATAACTCGATTTTTTATGATAATGCCCTTTTGCACAATCTAATTTTGTATTACCTCCGGAATAAGGGTTAGCTTATCATCCCTGAAAAATTCAGCTTGTGAAACCGAAGTGGGAGGCAAAGTTTAAATAAGTTTTAATCTATATCATATGGCTATTTCATTATTCTCGTTTTGTTTACAAAATTATTTACTTATATTTAAAAAGCTAAAATAATTCAACCTATTTTATTGCAACTGAACCCAAAAAATTTTGAATATTAGTTATATTAAATTTAACTAAATTAGATGTAATTTCACTAAATTAGATGTAAGTTCACTAAATTAGATGTAATAATTTTCAACAAATTCCAAAACCTAGTGATGTTAGATTGGAAGTGGCAACAGGGCTTACACCGGCATGGAAATTAACGTTATGTAGTATAAGCGCGCGTAGTTACTCATTGATAAAACTAAGTTTTCTTTCCGTAAAATTCTCTCTATCCCTTCTCTTACTTCTCACCTTTCGTCGCCTCGCCCCGCGTCTAGAAATAGAATGTATCCAGAGTCGAACTAATGTTGGCACCGTAAATATTATATTTTATCAATGACTGCTTATATCTCTATTCCGCCTCTAGGGTCATAGCCAGAAATAACAGGCGATGTAACTACTAACAAATATCGTGCGGTCCTGAATAAGACATTCTAAGGGACACAGGAGGGTATAATATCCGCTGTTGTCATATGCATATGTCATTATTCTCATTTTGTTTACAAAATTATTTACATATATTAAAAAAGCTAAAATAATTCAAACTATTTTATTGCAACTAAACCCAAAAAATTTTGAATTTATCAGTAATATCAAATTTAACTAAATTAAACGTAATTTCACTAAAATAAATGTATTTGCGTAAAATCATCCTCTTTATCTCCTCTCTTACTTCTCACCTTTCGTCTTCTCACCGCGGACCTACAAATAGAGTGTATCGATTATCGACTTTATCTTGGCATCGTAAATATTATATTTTTTCAATGAATGGTTATATCTCTGTTATCTCTGGTCATAGCTTTGATCCTTGTAGGGATTCTGGTTCTGTGGATTGTAAAAAATAGTATATTATGCAACGATCATGTAATGATGGTTATTAATACACGAGCATTAACCGGGATACGAAACGAGCCAAAGGCGAGTTTCGTATGGTTTATGCGAGTGTTTTAATAACCATTACATGAGAGTTGCATACGATATTTTTTCTACACCCGATAAATAATCAAGACCTATAAATATTATATTTATATTGGTATTGAACACAATAACAGTAATTACTCGTATTTCTATAAAAAATTCTACAAAATTGTAATTAATGGTATTACTTCAGGTATTGGTATTTCCCTAGATTTTTGCGGTAAAATATTTTGTACTGTATTTTCTGCTTTCTCCGATATGTGTGGAGGAGTCTTCTATATCGCTAATATCAGACATTTTAATATTATAATTATCGAAGTTTAGCTACCTACGAAAATTTAATACGTTTTGACAACTAAAATAATTACATAGGAACCTAGGACAAACGTCAAACAGCATGCTTGATTGAAAAATTGTAGGTTTCTATTGATTAAAAATCTGTATCGTAATGAAAAATCTGTATCATAATGGGTATCATTATGAAACGGATTATGGGCATATAAGTGCATTATTATAATACGGGTGTAGAAAAAAACCATTTTTTGACATGTTACTTGTCTAAAACGGGTATAGATTTCAACATTTAATATCCTAGTCATGTTTCATTAATTATTTCCTTAATGAATAACGATAGCCATCGATGCAATATGGTAAACTTCGGATCT
The DNA here is from genome assembly GCA_927349885.1 of Psylliodes chrysocephalus. Taxonomy (NCBI): domain Eukaryota; kingdom Metazoa; phylum Arthropoda; class Insecta; order Coleoptera; family Chrysomelidae; genus Psylliodes; species Psylliodes chrysocephalus. Next base: position 16,548,724 of record OV651817.1, read on the forward strand.
AATATTTTTTATTTGCATGCAATAATGATACGAAATGTTTTTGTATAAACTTTTAGGTTATTTTTTATGGATTGACACATTTCAATTAATTTCTGTAAAATTTTCTCTATTCTTTCCTTCAAAAGTTAAAACGTTTCTTTTCAATATTTACAAATTCTAATTAATTATTTAAATAACATCATGTACATGAAAGTTTGTTTAACTATTTCTTGAACTTGTTTTGAGTTACAACCATGTACAAAACTGATTATTCAATAATTATTAAAAATAAATAAAATAATAAACTATGAAATAAACTATAATGGGGGTATTGAGGTCACGAGGTCTTAGAGTTTTTTTTTTGTATTTTGAATTGCGGTATTGACTTTTAATCAAGGGTTGTGACGTGTGTCCCAAAATTGGACTTGGTAAGTCAATTAGTTGTATAGATACTGGTTATAGTTTGGTCCAGAGATAACAAAGATATAATCATTCATTGATAAAATATAGGGTGTCCCACATAAGAATGATCGATTTTAAATGTAAATGCACAGCTTATTAATTGCTCTAAAGAGATGGGGTTTTCACTAATTGCTTTCGTTTATCCAAAAGTTTTTTTTGAAGGTTGTTCACATTTTATCACATCAATCCACTAATGTTAGTCAACTTGAATGGAAAAAATATATATTATTTTAAATGGAACACCCTGTATATTTTGATAGCATTCAAAAGAGAGATTAATCTACTTTTTAAAAATGTATAGTTTGATATTTTTTGTTTTCTTAACAACACAGATTTTCGAGTTTTTAAGTAACACTGCTGTTTTCTTTATTTAAAAACTGACATTAAATAAAATTAACAAAAAGAATTTGTTCAGTAACAAAACAACAAAAATTTAATATAGATTACAAAACAATTATTAATAATGAAGGATGTAAAAGATACAACAAATGCTGTATGTGGCTATGTATACCCTCCTCTTCAATACACATGCGTAATTGAAATTTAACATACACAAAATCAACCGAACATTTACATTTGGTCTATATCTTTCAAATTCATTAAAAGTACATATATCTGTCTACTTCATAGGAGAGTAAAATATTCGTAGGCAGATTTATTTGAACATAATTTGATACACAGTATAATAAATCAACTCTTGCTATGACAAGTTGACAACAAAATCAACAAATTTGACAATTCATAAAAACAGAAGTAATTTACTGTCACTTACAAAATGATTTATTTAGAAACTAAATCTATCTCTCGAACAAGGAGAATATTCAGAAGTAAATTTGGTAAAAATGTTTGTTTGTTTGTGTGTGTGTGTGTGTGTGTGTGTGTGTGTGTGCGTGCGTGCGTGCGTGTGTGCGTGCGTGTGTGTGTGTGTGTGTGTGTTTGTGTGTATGTGTGTGTGTGTGTGTTTGTGTGTGTGTGTGTGTGTGTGTGTGTGTATGTGTGTGTGTGTGTTTGTGTGTATGTGTGTGTGTTTTGTGTGTTTGTGTGTGTTTGTGTGTGTTTGTGTGTGTGTGTGTGTGTGTGTGTGTATGTGTGTGTGTGTGTGTTTGTTTGTGTGTGTGTGTGTGTGTGTGTGTGTGTGGGTGTGTGTCTGTATCCACCGTAACTCATGAACCGATACAAAGAAAAACAACAAATTTTAAAATTAAGCTTAATTGCGGCGTCCAATAAACAGATTAAATTTTGGGCAGAGTCGGAACATCTGGGGGGTACTTTATAGGTGGTCATTTTTATATTTTATGGAATATATGTTATTTACGTTTAGAGAAGAAAATTCTTTAAATGAAAGTTACTTACAATATTATTATCAATATTTCTGTTTTATACAAAATTTTCCTAAAATGGTCCGTATTCGAGAAATTTGACAAATTGTAAAAAAATAATTTTTTATGAAAATTGTTCAAATAAAACTTGTTTTTAATATAAGTCTCTATAATTTTTGTTCCATAAATAATTTTTACAAGAACTAAAAGATAACATTAGGAACATTATCGAAAATAATCCGCCAGATAATATGTTAGAAAAATCATTTAAAAATATAAAATTCGCTTGCGTATGTGCATTGAACAAGAGGTAGACACACAGCATTTATTGTAACTTTAACATCCTCATTATAAATGTTTGTTTCCTAATTTTTAATAAATTTTTGTTGTTTTGTTACTGAATAAATTATTTTTGTTAATTTTATTTAATGTCAGTTTTTAAATATAGAAAACAGCAGTGTAAGGTACTTAAAAACTCGAAAATCTGTGTTGTTAAGAAAACAAAAGATATCAAACTATACATTTTTAAAAAGTAGATGAATCTCTCTTTTGAATGCCATCAAAATATACAGGGTGTTCCATTTAAAATAATACATATTTTTTTCCATTCAAGTTGATCAACATTAATGGATTACCCTGTATTGATGTGATAAAATGTGAACACACTTAAAATAAAACTTTTGGGTAAACGAAATTAATTAGTGAAAACCCCATTTCTTTAGAGTAATTATTAAGCTGTGCATTTATATTTAAAATCGATCACTCTTATTTGGGACACCCTGTATAATATTCACGATGCCAAGATTATTTCTACAATCAATACACTCTATTTGTAGAGACGAGGCGAGGCGATGAAAGGTAAGAAATAATAGAAGGGATAAATAGAAGAATTTTAGGCAGATTTAACTTATTTTTATCAATGAATAAATGTGTAAGACGCTGTGCGCTTATAATAAACAACGTAAATATCCATGCCGGTGTAAGCCCTGTTGCCACTTCCAACCTAACATGAGTAGGTGTTGGAATTTTTTGAAAATTATTATATCTAATTTAGTTAGATCTGATTTAGTTAAATTTAATATAAATAATGATTCAAATTTTTTGGGTTCAGTTGCAATAAAATAGGTTGAATTATTTTAGCTTTTTAAATATATGTAAATAATTTTGTAAACAAAACGAGAATAATAAAATAGGCATATGACAACAGCGGATATTATACCCGCCTGTGTCCCGTAGAATATGTCTTATTCAGGACCGCACGATATTTGTTAGTAGTTACATCTCCTTGTTATCTCTGTTTGCGACCTATTTTATATAATTCTGTTAATTATATTTGTTTTAAGAACACTGTGTTTCCTTCAGCCCTTTTACAGAGACGTGTTAGGTTTATATCAAAAGTAGAATCCTCATATAGTTAAGGGCTACGAAATCAAGTTTCAAGGTAAATAGAGTCCTTAAACGATTATAGCTCGAATTTATATATTTTGTTTGATAAACCCCGGGACATATTTAGTCCCATAATTATTATAGAACAAGTATATCGAGACATTTTATTACAAAACACGTAAATTGTGACAATATAAATACAATAATTATAATAAAAATTTCAACATTTAAGAAAGGAGCCTTAGAATAAGAATCTTGCCTAGGCTGGCTAGCCTGTGTTGCTATTGTGCTCATTTTGGGGCTCAGTTTAAACTGTATTATAATGTAATTTAAATGGTAGGTATGAAAAAATAATAACAATATAGCTGATATATTAGGATTTGGCAGGTACAGAGCCAGACTTATTGATGTTGGTTAGGTTAATGCTTGAGAAGACACATATGTTTGAAATTATCGATATATTTTTTGGTTTTCTTTTTATTATTTGATAAAACATTGCATCAGAAAAGAAACTTGCTATTGTAAGATAAAATATATGTCTACTTCAGTTTTAAATGTATTTAGTTTAGTAATTTGTTTTATATTTATAGGTAGGAGGTTATAATATTGAATGGGGATGACACTGCTGGCTACATCCTCAATTTGTTTTTGTGTGTAACATGAACAAATTAACAACTATGATAACAACAAACTATTATTTCTACTAACTAATAAAGGGATTTTATTTCAAGATAGAAATATATAGATTACAGGAATAAAATTGAATCTTTTCAAAGACATTACAATTAAGAGACCAAATTGTTTACATTTTTATGTGGAAAATCATTATTATCACCAGATTCTCGTTTATTACGTCTTTGCCGGTTTTATCAGTCTGTAAAAATTATTTGGAGAAATTGCTTTCAAAAAATTAAATTTGATATATCCTATAACTATAATAAATATAAGCTAAATTTTTTATTAAAAAGCAATATTAATCTAAACAAAATATTAGGGTTGCAAAGAACTCCGTAAATACGGCAAGCAACGCTGAAAATCTTATTTTTCTACGATCGTGCAAAAAGTGACTATTTTTTACTCTATATACTGTGCCAAAAGTTTAATTTTTTGCACTAGTGCAAAAAGTAGCTTACTTTTGTGCACTAGTGCAAAAAAGTAACTTATTTTTTGCACCAGTGCAAAAAACACTTCGAATTGTCAGTCAATTTTTTGGATAAAAATAAAAAAAGAACACAGCGCCGGGAATCGAACCCGAACTTCTCCGGTGGGTGGTAAACATCTTAGCCGTTAGGCCATCATGGGTTTTAAAGAAACGTTTCGTAAACCAAAATATATACAGTCACTTTATTACTGGAATTTGTGATTAAATTTAAAAAAGTAGAAATATATATTTTATCTACCCTTTTGTTAATACCAAATTCGCTTGTTAGATAGGAATGAAATAAAATACAGAATTGAAAGATTTTTTACTCTAATTTTAATTAATGCAAATATTTCTTAATTTTCATAGTTACCTATGAATTATTTTGTAAATACCTTGAACTGTCAGAATATTTTCGTGTTACATCCAGTTACATCTGCGTATTTGTCTCTGTGTGTGTCAAATTAATAGTTTAAACATTTATTAAGTTGTAAAGTTATTAAAAATGTTCAGTTCGGATAGTGAGGAAGAAACTATCAGTTTCTGTACTCCTCCAGATTTAGTGGAAAGAGCTAATGAAGCAACGGCAGATTTACTACCCAATAAATCAAAAAAAAATTCTGAAGTATGTTATAAACGGTTCACAGAATGGTGTGAGACTAAATCTGTTGGAAATATTACAGAAAACGTAGTACTTGCATATTTAAAAGAAAAGTCGGAAATACTGAAGCCATCGACTTTGTGGTCAGAGTACTCAATGCTGAAGGCTACACTTTTAATAAACAATAATGTGGAAATTCGAAATTTTCAAAAATTAATTCCTTTTTTTAAGAAGAAGTCGGTAGGGTATCGCCCCAAAAAGTCCAAAGTTTTTTCAAGAGAGCAACTTGATAAGTTTTTAGTTGAAGCTCCCGAGAGTAAATATTTAATGATGAAGGTAAAATATAAAAATAATCTTTTTTTAACTTTATACGTAGGTATTTGTTTCTTTTAGATAGTTGCAGTATTTGGGATTGCAGGAGCATGCCGCAATGATGAGTTACAGAAACTTACTTTAACTGATATAAATAACATGAATTCTATCATAACAGTAAAAATTCCCGACAGCAAGACTAACAAACCTCGATCATTTGTAATACGCGGACAAATTAGATCCTTTAATTTTGTGGAAATGTATCGCAAATATGCATCCCTCCGTCCCCAATCAACAAGCCACAATAGATTTTTTATTAGATACTATGACGGAAAATGTTCCGTTCAACCTGTTGGTGTAAACACTTTTGGCAAAATCCCAAGTGATATTGCCAAATATTTAAATACTGAAAACCCAATCGAATACACGGGACACTGCTTTCGCAGATCTTCTGCAACCTTACTAGTAGAATCCGGCGCAGATATATTAACTTTCAAACGGCACGGAGTGTGGAAATCCTCAACTGTAGCTGAGGGCTACATTGAGGAGTTTATTTCTAAAAAAATAGCTGCTCAAATTCTTGAAGGTCAACCAAGTACCAGCACCGGAAGCTTCACAATACGAAAAAGAGGTGTTTCAAATGAAGAGCCAGTCAGAAATGAAACCAAAATTCAAAAAATTCAAAATATTGCTGGAAATGAAGTTTTTCCGTCACTAAACATAGTAAACTGCAATAACTGCAACATTAAAATTGAAATAAACTCAAAAAAGTAAAATAAGAGATTTTTGTTGTACCTTTTGTAAAATATTCTAATAAAATTTAATATAAGAGTATATTTTATTTCGATCGTAGAAAAAATATTGTGTGCAACACGTGCAAAAAGCATATTTGTTGCACTCAGCATGATTGCAGCTTTCGACTTCGTCTCAAGCTGCAAACTTCATGCTTCGTGCAACAAAGATACACTTTTTGCACTAGTTACACAAATAACTATTTAAGAATTTACAACTAGTTCCTATTTTTTTAAATAAAATGTAGTTACCGTAACCAGCCGCAACGTTGCCAGTCGGGTCTAACAGCTATTTTGTGTTTCTGACAGTTTCCGTGTGACATATTGATTTATTCATTTATAAAATACTATTTTTGTAAACTTTTGTGAGAAATATAAAGAATTATGGTACAGGCATGTATAGTGTTCAATAAGGTAGATCATTTAAATCGAAATTTATCCCTTCATCGGTAAGTATTTTTAGGTTAAGGTATGTTGTTTTCATTTGAACCAGTGGAGTAGGGTACCCGTCTTAAGACTGTTTTAACTATACAATTTCTTGTACAAGATTTTATACAATTTCTTATAGAATTTAAATTGTATATAGTCTATTTAAAAATCAGGAGGAGTAATTCGAAAAGCCTTACTCACACCACTAAAAGTAACCCATATCAATTCTATCGGATTTAACTCACAGTGGTATGGAGGCAATCGCTAAACAACTTTATTGGCTTCTTTTGCCATTTCGTCGACAACATACAAATTATGTGCATCTTTATGTTGCCGAATTAGGTGTAAAAGTTGACATCTCTTCATATTTAAATCAAATTTAATATTTTTCATATGTAACCACTCCTGCATTTCAGCTTTTCTTGATAACGAGGAGGGAATTTTCTTAACTTTCGGCATGATATGATGCATTATCCATCACAATTACATCATCATCAGGTATTTTTGTCGAAAAAGTAAAAAACCAATTCTCAAATACTTCAGAATTCATCTCTTCATGGTAATCTCCTGTCTTTTTGCCTTCAAAGACCAATAATGCATCTTTTACAAAACCTTCTTCAGAACTAGCATGTAAAATAATGAGGCATCTTCCCTTTCCTGTCGGGCTTTTCAGGCCCGTAGTTAAACCTTCAATAAATGCTTGACGTCTACTGGTAACATTTTGGTCCACCCATGTTTTTTCCTTACTATGATCTTTGTAACGGTTGAAACCGTTTCCGTTATTTAGTCCCAAACATTGTAACGGTTGTAACCGTTTTCGTTATTTTGACACCAACATCTCTACACAAATGTCATTTGTCGTTTATGCCTTGTCTAATGTTAGCAATTCATTTTCGATTGATAGCTGTCAACGAACAAGTTGATTATTGAATTTTAATTATCTTTTATCTTGGACATTCGATGTACTAATTGTATTTAATATTTTTAATGACCGTCTGATTTTAAATAGGTAAGTTTTCTACCGATATTTTGTTGAAAATATATATTTAGTACAAGAATTTCTTTATTAAAATGTCAAATTTGAAACATAACCTCAACACATTGAATCACACAAGAAATCACACGTTTTATATAATTTTATATATTATTTTGTTAGGAAAGAGATAATATGCTTTACTATATTTAAATATGTTAAATAAGATTTTTCCTTTTCATATTAATTTTAGCCTCTGTGAAACTATTCAAATAATAGTTTAAATGTTCATTTAATAGTAAAAAAGCATTATCTGTTTCCTATATAATCTTCCTGGTCCTTCTCTTGATATTTTTCCCTTTTCCCTTGTAGCCTGGCTGTATATAGATGGTTTCAGTAGAGTTTCTATAGAAGTTATATCGATGATTTTATAGAAGTTTATCGAAAAAGATTGTTAGAAAGAACGTTCCAGCTGCATGTGTAGAAATATTGAAAATTAGAAGTTTGGTTCCAGCTACAGAGGTTGTTTCAAGTATTTCAAGAGGTTTAGTTCGAGCCATCCAAAGAAGTGTACGAGATTTAACTTTACCTATGAAGATTTATCAGTTGGTGATATCCAAGCCTATCATACGAATCCCCTGTACTTGCTACCAGTTATACCACAGATCAGTTTTCAATAAATCATTTAAATTTAAATAAGTAAGTCTCTGTGAATTAGAATTTGTCGCTACCTTATCTAAAACCTTATTTAATTATCATATCTAAATGGTTAGTGATTTTCTATATTTTATCACTAATCGATAATCAAGTTTAGTAAGTTTTAAATATAGCGTCGCTCAACATTCTTTTTCAAAGTAATACGAGTTGTTTAATGACCTGACCCACTCTTCAAAATCATAGAGCTTAAAACACTATAAAAATAGATAAAATAATAAGATCATATTACACCTTCATTAGTCCAAGTTTCATATAAGTAAAAGATTGGCGTGTTTTCTCTTCTATATTGTTTGATCGATTGTAAATATGATAACCTCCATCTACAGATATCATCACGTTCTATTAATACACTTTGACGATTTCTTTTCAATTATCTAAAAAAATATATATAATAAATATACATTTTATTTGACTTTTCAAAGTTACAAACTTACCTAAAGCTAATAAGTTTCAAGAAAGTATATAAAGATGACCGAGATATTTGTGGGAAATCTAAACGTTTCTTCAATGCTTGTGAAATTTTATTTAATGTAGGTAATTCATTTTTTAAAAAAAAATCATGTACCAATCTTCTAACAGCATTTTTGTGCCCCTCATCAAATGTTTTTAGAAGTCCGGGTCTTCCGCCAATATTTTTTGGACTAGATATGGTTCCACTTTTACGGTATTCTTTTAATACCCGGTAAACTGTTGATTTTACAACTCCTGTACAAAGGTGTTGGGTATTAGAGACTTAAATAGAGACTTAAATAGCCTAAACTCAAACGTTTTCGCTGTTTTGGTGGACTAGGCGAGGAACTGCTACCTTTACTAGTACTCGATGTAGAATTATCCATAATCAATACAATTGCTTACCGAAGTTCTGAAAAGAACTGTTCTTTAAAGAAATAGAGTGGAAAACTAAGTAATAATGATAAGAGATCAAACAAAAACCGAAAGCAATAACAGAACTAAAAATATAAATAAAATGTTAGAAGTGTCAATAATGTCAGTAATTAGCTGATGTTAATGCAAAAGTGATGTGTGAAACTGGCTACAATCTGATCAATCAGAAGTCTCCAGAATTGCCAACTTAAATTCAAATCGCTCCTCCTAGTTTTTAAACAGACTATAGGATCATATAGTAAATTGTTTGAAAAATGATTATCCAATCAAATTTTTCAGACAATTTACTGAAGGTTAATTAATATACAATTTAAATTGTACAAGAAATTGTATCAAAAACTTATGTAGTCTAAAACAGTCTTAAGACAGTTTTTAAAGTGATATTCCTTTTATAAATTGGTAAATTATTCTTATACCAATAAATAATTATTGAATAGTGGCAAAGAAAAGTTACCGTAAAATGTAGAATAACTTAAAAATGTTTTACCTATTACGCACCCATACATATTTTTTAATATTCTATTTAGGTTTCCACAAGATCCTGAAAAAAGAAAACTTTGGTTTTCTCTAGTAGGGATCCTTGAAAATTAGCGCCTTCGTAAAAACCCAGAGTTGTGTTCAGAACACTTTTTCCCTGAAGATGTTTTGGTACGTGCAAATGGTGCTAAATATATTAGAAAAGATGCAAACCCCAGACGGTGTGAATGGCTTCCTATTTTTGAGAGACTTATCCAACAGGTAAAAATACAAAATATTAATTTTTTGTTTACCTCTAAACATTATTTATTACCTATATGTATGTATATCTAATGTATGGGTTTTTAGTTCTGATTCAACTGTTTTTGGAACACCACCTGCTGCTAAAAAACATTGCAGTAAGTAATAACACTAATAACTAAGCATAAGAAAATTTAATGAAATTTTAGTTAATAAAATTAAGATATTTAACGTTATTTTAAAAAATTTTACAGTTTTTATACGATATTTTTTGCCATACCATTTTTGTTTTATTATTATTAATTAAAAAATTATATATTTTTAGGACAGTGTTTTATTTAGATACCCCTACCTACTAACTTAATGTTAATTTAAAATTTTAAATAATTTTGGTTGACATCATACCAGGCAAATATATAGTAAATGCCAATAAACTATAAACCAATAAATATTAAAAATCGGAAGATAACTTGAAATCTCTTGTATTTGAATTTACTTGTACTTGAATTTACCTACATGAAAAAACCATCATAATTATATTACTAAAAAAATATACCTACTTATTTACGTATTTTTTTAACATACTACTCTGACAATACTGGTAAGTTTTAAATTTTACGCAACTGGCGAACATATTATGGACACCGTTTGCAACGTTGCCAGCCGGTCCTAAAAGATCTGTCTTTCTTTTTTCCACTCACTAACAATTTTAAAACAATAACAGTCCGCAATTGTATGGCATTTATGAATTAAACATTTTATCTCTATGTTGTAATGTCTTTGAATCTTTTTTATTGATTTCTACCAAAACAACACCTTGCCTAGGAAAAATCATTGTGACGAACGAATGTTGTGAAACGTGACACGCAGGTGCTCAATAGAAATATTGCGTCATGTATACGTAATTAAAATTCATACAAATATTTTGGACCGAAATAAAAAAATTATCTTTGGGTAACTAAATTTGTGAAAAGGTTGACGGCCAGGGGCCTATTTCATAAAACTACTTTGCAACTTTTTACTTTGTACTTTGCATATTTTAGTAAATTTATGTTTCATATAAGGGAAATTTGACCAGTTAAAAAGTAAAATTTCAAAAGCAATTTCTAAAGTGAAAATGAAAAATTTATAATATGCAAAGATAAGGATATTATTTTATGAAACACAAGTATTTTGCACTCGTAAATTTGCAAAGTGTAAAGTAAAATGTTGCAAAGTAGTTTTATGAAATAGGCTCCTGGTCAACGTTGGCATTAGAGCAAGTAACTCAAGAGTTTTTATATTGAAACTTTTAAGTTTTTATAATACATTGACATATGAATAGTGACTTAATGTTAAACATTTTCGTTTCATCTTAAAGTTCTTTAGTTCCAAAAAGTTTAGATTTATTATAAATAATTTTCAGGACAGAATTTTGAGCTATTTGAAATATATCAAGTGTAGAATTAAAAGCACTGCCCCATGCAACAATACAGTCTTTTGAAATGAATTCCACAAATGAGTTGTATAGTATTGTTTTTTTTTGTGTCATCGGCATCGACTGCTACGGCCATTAGCCTCGTGTTCTGTGTAGGCTACGTTACAGTTTCTCAGCGCCACTTTAGGATCAGCACTGTTAGTTAAAACCCAACAGTGAATGGTCGAGTGCGGAATCCTACCAAGGCATCAGAATTAATTTTAAATAATTAAATTAAAAAAATCCCGGATTGTTACGCAGATTTTGGTATCTCAATTTATTTAAACTCAACTTTCACAACAACTATACAACTGATAACATTAAAGTATTCATAAAACTAAAAAATGACGTAAAGTTGTCGACTTATATAGCTTGCCTCAAAATTCTAGAACCTTCTTGAACAATCCGGATTTTTCTTTGACAAGAAATTGCATATCGTGACATTTCTGGACTATTCCATCTTCTTCCTTTACTCGTACCTTTACTTATGACGACCGCAGTACGCTGTCTGGTGCGGCGTAACATTGCTCCCTCCTCTTTAGTTATTGGCCCCAAATAACTTGAATACTGGGACCTGGTTGGAGATAATGGGGAGAATCTGGACCAAGGTATGGCGCTAACTTTTCAATGTGAACTACCTTGGGTTTACTTCCCGCTGACAACTGAATGCGGTAGATCAGGTCGTTGATTTTCTTGAGGACGGTATAGGGGCCTTCCCAGTTCCGTTGGAATTTCGGACAAAGTCCTTTTCGGCACTTGGGATTGTACTCTCAAAATGTGTCCCTGTGGCATGAATGTTGATTCTAGCTTTTGCTTTATCGCTGTTGACTTTCAAACGTTGCCGAGTGAATTCGTACACCTTTTCGAGTCTTTCTCTTAAGTTTTGTATGTACGTGGGAGTTGTACGGCCCACATATTTGTAAGTAGCAGACGCAACCTAAAATCGTATAATGCCGAACTGCAATTTGTATGTAACAGACTTAGTACAACCAAAACTGCTAACACCTCTCCTACATACGCGTGATTGCAATTTGTATGTAACAGACGTATTACAACTTAAACTGCTAACACGTCTCCTACATACTCGTGATTGATTATAGCGCAAAACAAAGCACTGCTCTATTTGTCAATTTAACCAAACACGTTTTTATTTATATCTGTCTAAAGAAAATAATATGAATGAAATAAGTGAGATTTGGTTTCCGAAGCTGTACGATTGGAAGTTAATTAATAAATCCACCTACAAATTAAGAATTAAAACAAAAGAAGATGTAGAGGTATGTAAACAACATTTCTAGGTTATGTTTTTGGTCGCTAAACGCTCTGATATATATAAAAGCCTGCCAAGGGCTCTTTTTAGTAACGTTTTTTTTTTTGGTAGTATTTTTTAGTGTATTGAAGGTGTGTTTCTTGGGTTTTAAACTGTAATTTATATTATTTTTTCGGTTGATAAGTATATTTATATCTTAAAGCGTATAGTGAAAGGTTTAGCCATAAGGGCAGCGGCGATGATATAAAAATTCATCAGACTGAGAACAGAAATTGATTTATCACAAAAAATGCGATGTTGCCATGTCAAATATGCAGTGTTATCATTCTAAAACCTGAGATTGGCTATTTTGTTCTTATTTTTGGATAAATAGACATACACTTCCAAAAGCTTTTAAATTTTTGCAGCGTTGTAAGTTTGTCAGATGAGACTAAAATTTATATTTCTTAAAGGCAACTACCAATTTTTTTATGATAAATTGATTTCTTTTTTTAATTTTAAACCAAGAATTAAAAATTTTTCAAATGTTTACAGAGTTGCGAGTTTGGGCAGTTTACATTTTTTAAAGGGCAACATCCCATTTTTTTAGAAAACGATTCCGTTTTTAGTTTTAAACAAAGTGGTAAAATGTTTTTCAATAATGTTTTCCAGCGTTACCAATTTGGGTAGTAGGGCAACTTTTTTAAAACCGTTTATTTTTGTTTATATTATAAATTCTTAAAAGCAACATCGCATGATTTGTGGTATTCAAATCCGCTGTTCTTCTCTTTTAGAAATGGATGGAAGAATACCAAAAAAATAGTAAAGAATCTTGGTCCATTTTAAAAACTTTTAAAGTAGCCTCTGATCGGCCGAGAAATCTATTTAAAAGGATATATCACTGCCATTTTAGGACGACTACACGCAAAGTTACAAAAGGAGATCAAAAACCAATCTAAAAATATCAACTGCCCTGCACAATTGTTTATAACAATCCAACGATTCATTAAAAGCAATAAAGTATCAACTGTAGATCAAGAATATCCTTGAATCGTTGAATTTCGTAATAAACACAATCATAGGCTAGACGTTGCTGAAGCGCTTCGAGAAAGACCTGTAGGATCTGAAGAAAAAGCAAAATTAATTGGATTATTTGAAAGGGGTTATTCAGTCTCGTCTGCTTACCATACCTATTATTGTATGAAAATGGAAGAGTTAGGAGATAGTTATGAAAATCTTGTTTTTGATAGACATTATTTTCCAAAAAAAAATGATGTGTCTACACTATGGAAAGCAAATTTTAAAAAACACTATGGCGATTATACAGGTCCCAATATGCTACTTAAACTTGAGGAGTTGCTAAAATATCATAAAAAAAATAATTTAGTTCGTTTTAAAATATCGGAAAAAATGTAGAATATGCAATTGCACTTTGTACCTCAATAATTCAAAGAATACTTTAATTGCCTCAGTGTTCTGAAATAATTTTTGTTGATGCAACAGTTAACTGCGACAACTAAAACCACAAAGTGTAATATTTTATAACGCATTCTGCGGCTGGAGGTTTGTCCATAGTTTGTATTATCAGCAGTAGCCAAAAATCAGATGTATTTGAATTGGGCGTTGAAGGCTTTTTTGAAATCCTTCACAATAAAATAAATCCTAAAGTCATTCTTACCGATGATGATCTAGCGGAAAGAAACGTATTACGTAAATATTGGCCGTCCTCGAATTTGTTATTATGTACATTCCATGTCCTAAAAGCATGTTGGCGTTGGCTAATGATGGCAAAAAATTCTGTACCAAAAGAAAAAACACAGCAATTTTATGTCATGTTCAAAAATATTTTATATTCTAAAACTAGCACAGACCTCGAAAATTCAAACAAGACTTTTTTGACAATTGTAAACATGAAAACTTTAAAACATTTGTTGAGAACATGCTAACAAGAATAGAGGAGTGGGCAGTTTTCTATCGACAAGACCATCCATTGAGAGGTACAGATACAAATAACTATACAGAAGTCATGTTCCGCTTATTGAAACTGGAACGCACAAAAGCTTTTAACGTAACACAATTAGCACATTTTGTTGTTACAAGCTTTGAATCATATTATAAACAACGAATTCTAGATTTAATCTTTGGTCGAGAGTCAAAAGTTGTTACCTCTCGGTACCTAAAAAACTATAACACGAATTGTAAAATTATGTCAGCAAATATGAAGCAGATGGAATTTACCGTCCAAAGTGAAACAAATAATCAACTAATTTACAGGTTTGGTATGTTATGTTGCAAATGTACGTGCCCTGTAGGATTTAACGGCAAATATTGCAAGCATCAAGCATTAGTGGTTAGGAACTACAATATTTTATCGGTTATAAACAACCTGTCGACAAACGCTAAATTAAAGTTGTACGAAATTGCAACTGGCAATAATGCACCTGAAAGAATATTTCTTCCACTACTAAATACAGAAATAACAGACCCTACTTTGGAGTGTGCGTTACCATAATCATCTATTACGCTACACAAGAATGAAATATCTTCATCATCTAGAAATGGAATAATGCAGCTGAATAATGAAACGTGCTTGCCCTCAGAAAGTGCAATTGCAGAATTAAAAGATAAATGGATATCGTATTCTAATAATATAGTCAGTAAACTTAAACAAGATCCTAAACAATTTTATCCTGCTATACAGACCTATTTAAATAATGTAGATAAATATGCACACACCACTACTGCATTACTCAGTGGAATGCACACTGCATTCAAATATAAAGGCATTTCTTCAAAAAATAGGACTTCTGCCATAGCAACTCGCCGCAAAGAAAATAAAATTCCTATTTAACCAACGTCAGTAGCAAGAAGAAAAATGGTAAGAAAAAATACCTTTTCTGGAAGAAAATCTTTTAGACACATTGGGGAGAAGAAAGCAGCACATTCGTTAAAAATTTGTGTAGAAAAAAAAAAACGTAGGGCATGGTGGTAATAAATTCCGAAAATAAGGTTTTTCTGGTTTTTTTATTAATTTGTTGTTAGTAGCAATATTAATAAATTAGCCATTATGTTTTTCAAGATCTCACTACGGTCATAAATAATTTACTAAGAGATGTAAATAAATTAGTAAATTTTACTAAGCATCCTTGTGTCTTTCTTATTCGCAGATTACAAAACGTTTTCTTTTTAATCGGTTAGGTATCTGAAGGCATGATTTTTCATTTAATCGTTGTATATGTAACAGACGCGTTACTAATTTTAGTTGGAATACGTCTGCTACATACGAATTACTCTTCGGCAATTTCCGAATGTATTCATGTATTCATATATTCTGCGTCCGTTACATACAAATATGCGTACAGCCCTCTTCTTCATCAAAAGGCTGCCTTCCAAATAGAAGATGATCGGGAAGCTTTATCTCCCTTCCCGTAATCATCATAGATGGAGCATAACTGGTCGATTCATGTTCTTCGGTATGCTAGCAGGAAAAGAGGAATTAAAATGCCCCAGTCCTTTTGATTTTCACAGACGAACATGGAAAGATACTGACATATGGTTCTATTGTGTCTTTCTACCATTACGTTGGACTGTAGGCGGAGAGGCGTAGTGCGTGTTTTTCTAATGCATAACAGCTTCATTAATTCTTGTCATAATTCGGACTCAAAATTTTTTTCTTGGTCAGAGTGCAATTCCAGAGGAACTCCATGTCTCGCTATGATGTCTGTCATAAACGCTTCTGCTAATGTTGTCGATTTTTGATTAGGAATAGGTGCTAGTTCGGGCCACTTTGAGAAATAGTCCATAACAACCATCAAGTATTTGTTTCCCCTTTCTGTTAAGAGAAGTGGTCCGAGGTTATCTATGGCGATTTGTTCGAAAGGCTCTTCGGAAATATACTGTGACATTTCACCTCGACTTCTCGTTTTGGGCCCTTTTCTGCCATTGCATAGATCACACTTCTTACACCAATCTTCTACATCTCGTCGGCAATTGACTTAATAAAATCTTTCCCGAACTTGTGCCAGCGTTCTTTTGGTACCAAAATATCCTTGTAAACTTCTGCTATGGAGCTCCTCCAACACACTTCTGACATGTGATTTCGGCAATACTACTTGGTGGACTACATGTGCTCCATCAAGGCTCTTCCACTTCCGGTGCAATAGGCCATCCTAAAAATACAGGGAATCCAATACCCTTTAATAGTTCTACTATATCTAGCTATCTCTTACCAAGCAGGTCTGACTCCATTTTTGAGCCATTCTTAAACAACATTCAAGACATTTTTTTTCTTTTGAGTCTTTCTCAGGCTTACAAGGGTGACTCTGTCTTCGTAATCCTCTGGCTTGATGGTGGTCGCCTGAAGACTAACTTCTTCTACAGGCTCCTCTCATTCTTTGACCCTTTTACAATATCGGCATTTTTGTTCTAAACAAGATATTACCAATCTGTACGGTTGCTGATATCTCGCCTAGAATAGGAGTAGTGCCCTGTGGCTATTTTTAGAACTAAGCTTCTTCGAGTTGGTCGTGGTTTTCGATGCAGGATCCCTGTTAGAACGAAATACTTAGTTACACCAATATCTAGGACGAATGTGCCTTCTTAGTTATCAATATACCCCTTGACCAATAGATTTTGTTCGTTTTTATTTAAGGTGTAAGTGCGAATTTTGGGGCCCTCTGTTACAGCTGATGCCTGCCCCGTAGTATACACCTTTATTCGTTTCCCGGACTATTGTTAGAACACCGGCTAGGTGTGGGTGACCGGCTTCTCCGGGAGGCATATCTGCTGTAATTATTCCTGGATAGACTTCGTGACGGGCTTCGGGAGGTTGATCTAGGTGAATTTCTAGTATCATTTTTTGATTCTCGATTTATAGAACGAGCCCTGCTTCGACAATATCTTTGAAGGTGTCCAATTCTTCCACAATTAAAGCATCTTCTGCTTTCATTATGACTATTTCGTTGCATACTTTGCAGGATATTTAAGATTTGTGAGAGGGTAGATTGAGGGATAGTATCGGTAGTGATCTCTTCACTTTCTTGAAATCGAATTTCTTTCAATTTTGCGCGAGAAGATCTAGATATACTTTTTGCTGCTTCGTATTCCTAGGCTGCAATAAGTGTCTCACTCAACGTCTTGTGGTGTTGTAACCGAAGAGCCTGCTGCATTTCCACGTCCTGTAGTCCATCAATTAATACTTTCATGCCGATTTGTTCTAAGAAATCTCTAGGTGCCTGTAAATAGGCCAGATAGAGTAATCTTTTATTATCGGCTTCGAATTCTTGTAGATTTTCATTGTGTTTCTGACTACGAACTTTTAGCTGGCTTTGAAATACCTGTTTTAAATGCTGCTGGCCATATATTGTCTCCAAAGCTTGGACGAGAGACGAATAACTGGGTTCCTCTTGAGGAAGTTACTGAAACACGATTGCTGCCTGACCTCGCAGTGACACTATCAATGAAACAGCCATCTCTTTCTCGGTCCTGTCATTGACTCTAGCTGCAGCTTCAAATTGGAGTCGATATGTTTCCCATGTTGTCTGACAGTCGAACGTGGGTGGCTTAAGGGTCTTGCTAGTATAGTTTTGTGAAACTGGGATTCGAATGTGGCTTGTTTCGGTTATGGATGCAGACGAGGTAGTGTTTTTAGCTTCAATGTTGCTTACCGAAGCTTGACTACGAATTATTCTTACTAACTCTACCATTTTCGCTCTAATTTACCCTTCTAACTCTGCTCTTGTCTTTTCCTGCTGTTGTTCTAAATTGGTTTTTAAATGCTGTTGCTGCTGTTCTAAATGAGTTAGATGCTCTTGTTGTTGCTCCAAATTAGTTTTTAACTTCGTTTGCTGTTAATCTATATTAGTTTTTAAAATATCTTGTTGCTGTGCCAAAAGATCTACTCTATTGTTAAGCTGACCAACCTCTTGCTTGAAGGTTTCCTATACTTGTAACAAATGGTTCATAATTTTAATCGCATCTTTTCTACGCTTCTTCTTCTTTTCCTCTTCTTCTTTCTTCCTGCGCGTTTCCTTTTCCTCATTTTCTTCTTTCCTACGCCTTTCGTTTTTTCCCCGCTTCTTTCTTCCTACGCCTTTCCTTTTCCTCTTTTTTTTTCCTTTCTACGCCTTTTCTTTTCCTTCTCTTTTTCTTCCGATGTCTTTCCGTTTCCTCCTCTTCTTCCTTCCAATGCCTTTCCTTTTCCTCTTTCATCTTTAAAAACCATGCTAGTTTGCCTGAAGTATCCATGCCTGCGTCGTACTTAGTGGATCTAGTATTTATCATAAACTTTTACTTTGTATCCCACCGCTGTCACCAATGTTACGCAGGATTTGGTATCTCAATTTATTTAAACTCAACTTTTACAACAACTATACAACTGATAACATTAAAGTATAACGTCTGTCATAAAATTGAACACTGACGTCAGGTCGTCGACGACTTATATAGCTTTCCTCAACCTTCTAGAACCTTCTCAAACAATCCGGATTTTTCTTTGACCAGAAATGACATTTCGAGAAATTTCTGGATTATTCTATCGTCTTCCTTTACTCGTACCTTTACTTATAACGACCGCAGCATGCTGTCGGGTACGGCGTAACTGTATGATTAAATTATTTTGTGAGAAAATCTGCTCAAGCATGTAAAATTTATGCATTAGAGCTCATATTCTTTTACTTAGGTATATTACGTAATCAGACCAGCGCACATATTGGTCTACTAACTCAAGTATGTTACTGTTTATTGTATATCTAAAGAGATACACTTAGAGTTTGGTTTAGAAATTTGGAAGTGTAGTTTTAAAGAAAATTTAGGTGGTTGGTTTACTCTAGTTGAACTAAAACAATAAATTTTGTTTTTTTAATATTTAACCATTAACAAAGCCAGATTATCCCTCTAGACTTTTAGAAGGATATGCGGCAAAGCATGGAGGATCAGTCCTCAACTAATCTATTGGATCTACCAAACAGTGGTAAAACCCATGGTTACGTACGGCTCTGTCCTCTGGTGGGACAAGGGACTCCAACGACGGCCAGAGCAAAGCTGGCTGAAATACAGCGGCTTGCGTGTCTTGCCATAACTGGAGCAATGTCAACTACACCTACAAGAGCCATGGGACCATGCTGGACCAAACCCCGCTCCACATTTTGCTGGAAAGGGAGGCCAGAATGGTCTCCTACAGGCTCCTGAAAGTGGTTAGTCAATTTTACGAAGAACTGCGGTGGGACAAGACGGGGCTGATGAGTGAAATTAATAATCACGCTATCCTCGGCATTGTCTCGGACACATAGAAACATACACACATAGAAAAGCCATACAGCGTCCTCATCCCAGAGAGAGGCACATGGAGCAAAGGGGAAAAAACCCTCTTCCAGGCAGACTATGCGTTGTATACGGACGGCTCCAAAACTGGAAAAGGAGTAAGAGCGGGAGTTTTAGGCCAGAAGCCTAGAGTTGACATATCAATAAACCTAGGCTCTCTGGCCACGATCTTCCAAACAGAAATAATTGCTATAGAATTGGGAGCGAGAAAGTTGATGAACTTTCTCCCCGCAAACAAGACTATAAAGATCTTTTCAGATAGCCAGGCAGCCCTTAAGGCATTGAGCTCCAATCGAGTTGACTCAAAGCTGGTTTGGAACTGTATAAATACCCTAGAGTGTCTCGGTGCCCGGAACAAAGTTACTTTGATCTGGGTTCCGGGACACAGTGATGTGCAGGACAACGAAAAAGCCGACGCACTTGCTGAAAGAGGAACCGAATCTGTGTTCATAGGACCAGAACCATTCCTGGACATTGCAAAAAGCACTGCCCAAGGAATTATCTCAAAATAGACGGAGGGTGCAACACTCACGAACTGGAGAGATAGCCCAGGGCTAACCCATTCGAAGGCGTTTATAACCAATCCTTCCATGAACGACTCTGCTCAGATCCGAGAATGGAGTAGGAGAGATCTACGCATTTTCACTGGACTGATGACAGGACACTGCCGTCTTGGCAACCACATGAGAAGGATAGGTCTGTAACAAACGTCGGACTGTCGATTCTGCAGCGTGGAGGACGAGTCTGCAGAGCACATTTTATGTACCTGCTCCGCTCTGGAAACAACCAGGTTCCAGATCTTCGGATTTACCCGACTGGAGCCTACCGACTTTAAAGAAGTCTCACCCAATTCAACCATGACCTTTATCAAAAGGTGTGGCTTGTACGGTGAACTATAAGTCATGAGCCACAATAGACCCATCTGGGTCGCATTGGAAGGTGATGAGATTATCCCACTCACTTTTAACCTAACCTAACCTCTAAAAGGCTAAAATATCAATAGAATTATTTTTTGAATGTAAATTATATCCAATTTATCCTTTAACTATTCTAAATGTAACTATTTTTAGTTATTCCAAATCTGGATAGCGTAAATAAGATGTTCGTTCAGCGGTTAATCTGATTTTCGTTTTTTATACCTAAAGAAGTTATTTTTGTAATATATTATATTGGATTGGAAAAGCATAAGCCTGATTGTGGAGAAGATGAACAATGAATTTAAAATAGACGAGGCTGTCCTTACCACCTACCTAGTTACCTAACAGAAGCCTAAATCATATGATATAAGTAGTTTGATTTAACATACATATGTATTAGCTATTCAATGAATATACACTTTAAAAGTCATTTTATCTTATGAACTTTAGTAAATTTATTATAATTTAATTATTAATGAATTTTTGATAGTCATTAACCTTTATAAATAAAAGAGAGCTTTACTTATGGTGGCGTGCTATATCTAATTTCGTAGTACTTATGTTATTTTAATCCTAATGCCTAATTCACGACCCATAACAAAAAGCAATATACAATTAAACTATAAAAATTACATATATCATTACAAATTTGATATAAAACGTGTTATTACTACCCTTATCAATTTACAGAATAAAGTATCGTAAACTAGGTGATTATTAGATCTTTCAGAGGTTAGAGCCATATTTTCAAAAAATTTACAAGTCTATAATAATTGTCTTCAACCGTGGTAGCTTAAATGGGTGTTCACAGCCTTAACTATCTCAACTTAACTTACCATTACTAATTCATTGAATACTATTGGCTCATAAGTAGAAGAATGTAAAACGTTAATTACTCCGGTATGTAATAAATATACGCAGAAAGTAAAATTGCTAAGTAATACAATATTTTTGTTTTCCAGTATTCTCTTCATTATACCTAAAATATAAAAGTCAAGTTAAAAATTTGAAGATCGTGTCAAAGTTTATAATTATAAACTATTATAAACAAAATTATAATGAACGTTTGTACAACTTGCTATTTTTTTTGTGTCATCGGCATCAACTGCTACGGCTATTAGCCTTGTGTTCTATGTAGGCTTTGTTACTGTTTCCCAGCGCCACTTTAGGAACAGCACTGTTAATTAGTACTCAACAGTGAATGGTCGAGTGGAGAATCCTACCAAGGCATCAGGATAATAGTTTGGTGTTTTTACTATATATTCTGGATATACTGGTACTATACTGACACACCATGGTGTATCTACTCATTTTTATAAATTATTATTATCTAGCGTTACTCTTTTCTTTTTACTTTTTTAAATTGTTTACCTCCAAAATTATATGACATTGCCCATATTCCAAGACCTACACCCAGAGTATACATGGGTTTCACAAGTGATCCTAGAACTGCTGCTACCAAACGATCTGTCACTTCAGTATGACACAGAAGTAAACTGATGCCAGTTAAACCAAAACATGAAAGACTCCACAAGATATTAAGTTTCTAAAAATAAAATAAGCCGTTTTTAAAAAGTATAAACAATTTTAATAAAATTAAAATATGTGATCATTTAACATTGAAGTTATAAACATAAGCCTGGCTTTTAAATATGAATTTACTTCACTGAAAGAGCTTATATACTTTAAAAGAATTTTTATAGTAATTTTTGGGTATTGCCAGAATTTGTTCAATTTTAAGTATGTTATAAAACCTTACGGAAAGTCAAGAGAGTTTCCTGAAGGAGGCACTGTGAAGAGATAAAAAGCACTCAAGAATGTGCCAGACTCCAGAAAATTCTTCGAAAACACAAAAAAAACTCAATAAGTTCTCTAAAAAACGAATTAGGAAAGTTTACAAAAATTTGGAATGAAACGGTAAAAGAACCCTTTAGAGTTTATTTCCCTGAGGAAATGGGACTGGCAACGATAAAGTCCCCAAGACCAATATGTCTAATGTCTTTTGTACTGAAGACTTTAGAAAAATTGCTAGATAGATATATTAGAGACGGAATATTCGTTCAAAGACCAATAAACCAGGGCCAATACGCCAAGAATGCAGGGTAAACAACAGAAACAGTTCTCCATCAATTGGTTAAAAGGGTGGAGAACACACTGAAAAACAACGAGGTAATATTAGGAACTTTCTTGGACATTGAGGCAGCATTCGACAATACCGTCATCGAATCAATAATTAGAAATCTGAAACATAGAGGAATTGTGGACAAAGGTGTGATCTGGGTAGATACACACAACCTGTTGGATTTGTAGGTTTCTAATAGTTGAAATCAAACACAAATTATAAGTACGCTCTAAGGCACGCTTACCAAATGGACTGTCTCCGGTCGGTGCTAGCTGCAACTATCTCCATGTGTACAATAAAAATTTACCACGTTGTGAAAAACAATTTATTGTGCACAAACGCTGCATGAAAACTTTTTACTTTGTACATATTTACATTATTTTATTTAACTATCTACATGCTTAACACCGCATCTTTGCTTAGAGAACTTGAAGTGATTTTTATAAAATAAAATAGAATTTTCATGATGAGAGTGAGAGTCGATCTGTGCTTCTTTGCTTCTGTGCTTCTGCCGATTTTTATTGTTTTAAAGAGAGAGATAAACATATGATTACGTCACCTAAGCTAGTTAGCCTGTAGTTTTTCGCGCCGAAATCACTTGGCGTATAAGACTCCTGCCACGTAAACACACTTGTTGTTAGCCGATGATCTAGTGATCATGGCGCAGGGTAAATTAAACACTACAGTTAGAGACCGTATGAAAGAAAATCTAAAATATAGAGAGAAAAGGAAAGGACTAAAAATTAGTCACAACAAATCTGCCTTAATTAAATTCACGCTCAGGAAAAAGTTAGAAAGACTAGAACCGCTAAATCTCCAAGGTGAAAACGTCCAACTAAAGGAGACGTAAAGTATCTCGGAGGTTCTATTGGCTCGACACTTACCTGCATTTGGAAAGAACAATAAGAAACTAGTCCTAGCAAGACGCTCCTTTAGAAAAAAAAATGGGGACTAAAACCAAGTATGGTATACTTGACATACAATATGATAGTAAGACCAATAATAACATACATAGCTTCGGTGTGGTAGCCAAAGACACATTAAAGAACAGTAATAACGAGATTAAGCAAGATACAAAGACTAGCTTGTCTTGGAATAACGGGGGAAAAGAGAACAACCCCCACAGCAGCAATGGAAGTACTAATAAGCTTCCCACTACTTTAAGTTGTAATACAAGGGCAGGCAAGATTAGGTGCTTACTGATTAGGGATTAGGGAAATATTAACATTAGACCAGGGGCCCAATTTCTGACGGCGTTCGTCATCGTCTCACATGCGGTTACGTATGCGAGTAGAAAAATGGTATTCTTGAAAGCCTTTGCCGTATGCGAGTAATCCTGCATGCGTCGCTTGGCGAATGATTTGCAACGAACGGTCCTAATTCCTGACGGCGTTCGTATTTGTCTCGCATGCGGTGACGTATGCAAGTAGATAAATGGTATTCTTGAAAGCCTAGGCGTATGCGAGTTATCCCCGCATGCGGTGTTTGGCGAACAATTTGCAACGAGCGGTCTTGACCATGCAATAACCCTATCTCGCACGCGGTAACCATGGGTATCCATGCATATTACTTGTCACTGTCACTTAGTAATATAAGAGATCATTGTTTATATTTTCCTAGTTTATATTTTAATTCGTTTTTTATAATTATCTTATTATTATTGTTATTATTATTAATGATTATTATTATTACATAATTATTTTACGGTTTTGCTGTTTATAAGTCGTTAGTGTTAATTTTATTTAGTTATTGTATTTACTATTGGAAACTTCTTATAAAATGGACGATATAGAGGAAATTTCCCTTATTCAGGGAATACATAATATTGAAGAGGCACAATTAGATGCAGAACTGCCACCTCTCAATTACAACAGGCGACAGGATCCATTTCTTTTACCAGATAGGCAGTTTAGAAGAATATTTCGACTAACTAAGGAGTTAGTTGAAAATATAATTATATTAGTGACTCCCTACATGGTGCAACCACGAAGAAATTCAGCTCTGAGTCCACAACTAAAGGTTAGTAATTAAACCCATAATAATTATAAATACAATTATTTTCATTTTTATTTTCCTATAATTTTATCTATTAATAACAATAAACTGGAAACAGAAATATACCAATCCAAATGTAATTTGGTGGTTTAAGTATTAAGTTAATTTGTATTCTTGTTTATTGTATTGAATATAGTCAACATTTATACTTAAAAATTAAAAATTAAAAGTATTTTTTAGGTTCTTTGCTCACTAAAATTCTTTGCCTCGGGAAGCTATCAATTAGATGTTGCCTCAAATATTTTTTTATCCATTAGCCAATCTTCGGTTAGCAGGGCTGTAGAGGAAGTAGCAAATATCCTAAATAGGCCAGAAATTTTTAACCATTGGGTTAAATTTTCAGTAAATGAGGAGAACTTGGTAAACCTTCGTAATGGGTAAGTTAAAATTAGCGTATTTTAAATTTTCAGATTTGACTTGATTTTTATATTCTAGTTTTTTCAATATGTATGGGTTTCCTGGTGTTATTGGAGCCATAGACTGCACACATGTGGCAATAGTTCCACCAAAAACAAATGATCCCGTTTATCCTGAACACATGTATATTAACAGAAAACGTTATCATTCAATTAATGTTCAATTGGTAATTTACTTATTTTAAAAAATCGTCTTCAAATGCATTACAATGTTAATTTTAGGTATGTGATTCCAAATTGAGAATTTTGAGCGTCAACTCAAGATATCCAGGAAGCACACATGATAATCATATTTTAAGTAATTCCAACATTAAGGTAGCTATGGAAAGGTTACATCAAATGGGGTATAATGGTTACCATTTATTAGGTACAGTATGGAGTGAACCACAGAACATGTTTCTAAAGTAGATCTTGGAGAAATTCACGCTTGGTCTTAATTCAGAACCATGCGTAGTTATCACGGTCATGACTCGTATCTCTGTCTTTGTCGGTCATGGCCTACTTTAGAAACATTTTTAGCCGATTACTATTTCTATACTACAATCAAAAAGATTTTGATCAGTAAATCAGGATGATAATAATAATTAGCTACTGAATAGTCTTTTTAGATTTAAGTTCTTAATCACTGTAGGTCAAAGTGATATTTGACATGAATGTTCTTCAGCCATCTTCCATTCTTTCGTCTTTCGTTTTCGTCATGAATGAGGAAGAATTCAAAATTCTAGGTAATTCTAGATATGTCTTCATAATCTAATTAATTTTATATTTATTTTTAGAAAATTCAGGATATTACCTCAGGGCTTGGCTTCTAACCCCTACAGAGGTTGAACCTCCTCCCAACACAAATGAATACAGGTATAATGCTTGCCACAAATCAACGAGAAGCATCATTGAAAGATGTAATGGTGTACTCAAAATGAGATTTAGATGTTTACTGAAGCACAGGGTATTGCACTATACCCCGGACAAAGCATCACTTATAATAAATGCATGTGTGGTGTTACACAATATGTGTATAAATCATAATATTCCAGAACCAGATTTAGATGAGGAACTGGAAAATGTGGATTTTGGTATCGACAATTTTATTGACGAACAGCCAGGACAACGTATTAGAAACCAAAGAAGAATTAATCCAGATCTGGAAGCAGGAAGAAGGAAACAAACATTGGTGATAAATGGACATTTTAGAGATTAAAATTGGAAGGCGTTTGAATAATTAAAATAATTGAAAACTACTTTGTTTAAATAAATTAATATTACTATGTATTGTATTTTGCTTTTAATGTAATTACAGGAACAACTAACAACAATATAACTAAATTAAATCTAATAAATAAAAAACAAAATAATTTTAAAACTAAAAAATAAACAAAAATTTAACACACAACTATTAATATATGCATTATTATTTTTCGAGAATATTTTTTAGCAAAGTTGCTATATTTTGCAGTATTTTGTTCTGCTCTTTTGTTGCCTCCAGTTTTTTTTTTTTTCTTTAAAGAAGTTTGCTCTTCTAAAGCCTCCAATTTCCTTCTTCTTAAATTATTGGTCTCCTTTAAAATATTTAATTTTTCTTGTGAATACTCTTTAAATATTTCGTTTCTTTCTTTGGACGTGACTGTTAAATTTTTCGTGGCTTCCACTGATTGAGAAAGTTGCTGTTTCCGAGTAACTTTTTTTTTCTAAAAAAAATTATACAAATTTATAAACTAATCTAAATCAAGGAGATACTAAAATTGACGAATTTTAGTTGCCTTTTAATTGCTCAATATTACTGTTGAAATAAATAATAGTTTAAGAGTGTATTTTCTACAATATTACCTTTTATATTGTTTAGTGTTCTATTCTCTATCTGTACAGGATTAGTTATATTCGTTTCAATTTCTAGTTCATATTGAGAAACTTCCTGCATTTGAGCATTACTGTTTTCTAATATCTCAGGAGTATTATGTTGTAAAAGAGGAAGATCCTACATGAAAATAAAAAATCACAATTTAAGAAACATGTATTTTCTATCTTAACAACAATAATAAATAATATTAAAAATAATAATCCTCTTAATCACCTTCTTACTAGTGATTTGTATAAAATACTTACAAAAACAACGGATGACTCTAAAGTTCCTGGGTGCCCTGTACTAGCAGTTGGGCATATTATATCTATTATATTCTCTTCCCAATTAGATAATATTTCTGGTGTAGCGGGACCGCCACCAGTTCCACCTTGGTGAGTTCTTAATCTGGCATGTTTAGACTTTGTTTTTGATTTGATATCATGCCAGCACTACAATGTTAATAAAATCAATATATCGTTAAATTATAGATAAAAATATAAAAATACTTACTTTCCTCCACTGCTTCCAATCTTTTTTCCCCCTATTATGCTATTTAGTGTGGTTTCACATTCTTTCCATAAATTTTTAGCTGTTGTAGCAGTGAAATGATTTGTAAATTTGCCACTAACTAAATTCGGGTGATCTTTCATAAAATTTATTAAAGCTGTTCTCTGTTGCTCGCTAATTTTGAAGCTTTTCTTTTCATTTTCAATCTCCATTATCAAAACACTACTCAAATTTTTCAAAGAATTTAGTTTAATAATAAAAGAGATTACACAATGACACTCGCAAAAGAATTTTTTTTTGACATTTTTCAGTCGATAATGCAGTTTTGTTATGACGTTCTGAAATTTTATTGGTTTAAAACGATTGAACTACTGCAATAATTAAAGACTCTTCGTTACATCATGCGACACAAAACTATCCTAACGAAGGGTAGTCAAGAATACAGATTTTGCGTCGCATGCGGTGGCGACCATGCGTCGCTAGTCGAATGCGGCGTTCAACGCATAGTTTCAGGAATTGGGCCCCTGGATCTTTCGACAAACATATCTCGCATGCGGTAACTATAGATATCCAAGAATGTTACTTGTCACTGTCACATAGATCTAATATAAAATATAATTATTTTATTAGTTTTTATTTTAATGAATTTTTTATAATTACTAAATGTTCATTAGTCACTATGTTATTAACTTTACTTAGTTATTATTATAAAGACTAGTCTTCATAGTTATTTCTAAGTGTTTATTTTTTATAAAATAAACGATATAGAGGAATCTGTCCTTTTACAATTAATACAAAATATTGAAGAGGCACAATTAGATACAGGACTACAACCTCTTAATTATACCCGGCATTAGGATTCATCTTTGTTACCAGATAGACAGTTTATAATAATATTTTGCTAATTTCGCTAGTTTAGGTTCATTTTCAATCTCCATTTCCAAATACATACCTTAAATTTATTTTGATAATAATAAAAACTACTAATTTTACACTCACACAGGATAATTTTTTTGACATTTTTTAGCCGATAATACAGTTTTTATATTGTTCTGAAATTTGATTGGTTGAAAACGATTGATCTGCTGTAATAATCAAAGATTCTTCGCTCCACCATGCGACACGAAACTAAGCTAACGAAGGGTAGTCAAGAATACAAATTTTCCATCGCATGTGGTGGCGACCATGCGTCGCTAATCGAATGCGGCATTCAGCGCACATTTTCAGGAATTGGGCTCCAGGTCACATAAGTTTCACAAGGTAAGTGCTAGACATGAGAAATAATCACAAACAAACGGTATTCCCTCAAGACTCCAGTCGAGGTTTTAACACGATACGTAACGGAGATCACTATAAGGAAACCCATTGCCCAACGACCGAAATATATCTGGTACGTGGACGGGTCAAAGACTGCGGAAGGCACTGGAGCTAGAGCAGTTTCCAGAAACCGTAACACCAAACTTAGCTATGCAATAGGAAGACACACTTCAATATTTCAAGGTGAGGTTTATGTAATCTTGCAATGTGCAAGAACGAACAATAGGATAGCTACCTCAAATAAACAGATCCAAATAATGTAAGACAGCCAGGCAACCCTTAAGGCCATATCAAGTCAAAAAGTGACTTCGAGGCTGGAATAGGATTGCATCAAAGAACTGAGAACACTAGAAAAACGAAATAGAGTAAAACTAGTTTGGGTGCCAGGTAATCAAAGAATTGAGGGCAATAAAATGGCTGATGAACTCGCAAAGAGGATCAAAAGAAATACCGGAACCAAATATAAACCTTGGAGTACCAAAACGTAAAGTTCGAGGTTTTATAAATGACTATGTTCGGAAAAAATACAACTATTGAAAGAAAATCCCAAAACAAGCACATGTGAAGACCTTTGTAGGAAGACGATCTTTATAGTGAACAGGAGAACTTTTCTGTACAAATAGAAACAGAGTCAGGAGAACTACTCTTCGAAGAATAAACAAAAAAAGTTTACCGACTATACCAATAGAAATATTGGGTCTAAAACTACAAAATAGCGGTGTTAGTTTATGTTTAACAAAAATGAACTCTGATCTATTTTCCACTGTGCTCTTTAGTTGAAAACAATAACAGAACTGTCGACACTAAAGGGACACGTGAACCAAATAGGCGTGTATAATGGAGACCTATTGTGTCGACTCTGCTATATGGAACCAGAAACAGCCAAACACATATTGTGCAACTACGAGGCATTAAATCACTAAAAACAGGCACTTTTTAGACAACCACAGGTTGATCCAAAAACATGTAGAACACACCCTGTCAAGGACTTGTACAAACTTGTACAATGGACTAAGGTGACAAAGTGTGTACTATGAATTAATATGGGTCAAACACAATAGGCCATTAGGCCTCAATGTTGTCGGAGACTAAGTCAGAGGAGCCCAGGATAAACAAATCTGTTATTGTGTAGAATTAATGATTCTATTGTGGTATATAGCTACCAATATTAGGTTATAAATTTTATATTTAGTTTTCATTGTTTAAAAATTAGGAATATTAGTTACTAAATTATGGCAACAATATTGTGCAAGTTCTCTGAAGAAGAAGAGGAATCATTAATCAACGGCCTGTACCGGTGTGAAAACGTGGCTAGATTTAAGTTTCTAACACTACTTGAAGAAATGCCAGATGCATGTAATTACATGCGGGAACCACTATCAAGTCCCACAATTGACAGAAGGTCGCAGTGGACGAAGACAAATAATATCCAACTCCTCTCAAATCTAATCTAATCTAATCTACCGAATGAAGGTGCATTTTCATGTATTACCATAGCTAAAACATAACTTCTAATAATTTTGTTGTTGTAATAAAGAACGGTAAATGTCCTATTTTAATTATCGAGGCAACTAATAATAGTCGTACACTATTATTATTTTAAGTTACGTTATGGATATTACCCTAACTTAAAGCCACTCCAAATCATACACTTTCTTGAGAAGATAGGATTGGAAGGGTCGTTATAGGCATTGAGATATTTCCTTGCTGCAATAGCAATAGAATGGGGCACAATAGATCTTTTAGATCGCAGTGTATTAACACCCCATTCCCAACATAATATATGGCTATTAAAGTAACTTACCCAAGTTTTACTGTAAACAGTATGTTTCTTGTTATAATACAAATTACCCATAATTACTCCAATAAAACTGCTGGACCATATAGAAATAGTTGACTGGTATGATATTAAATATGTTGTTGAGTTTTTAAAATGTCTTAATTCCAGATTTCTACAAATAGAGGAAAATATTTTTACCATCTAGGTAGGTACAGTATTGCCCGAAATAAACAGTACTGAAACTAAGTTGGCGGTGTTTCTTTGCGCCTGCTGTCCTACCCAAATTAACTAGTATATACCTGTCAAGTAAACCTTAAACAACTATACTAAATTCAACTTGAATATTCCAAAGTTGTAAACAAAGCATGCAATTGCAGCGTGATTTTAAAAGATACCAGGGGCGCATTAGGTATTGTGCTATAACAATAATTGTAAAACATATTTATATTTTGTGTTTATTTAGAAATGTAAATAAAAATTTAAAAACTCCCAAAAAAAATACTTTACAAACAGGAATATTTATAAAATTACCAAGAACTAAAATAATTGAAAGGCAAATAACAATATTATAAAATAGATATCTACTCAGTGTCATAATCGCTGGAAGAACTACTGTTATTTAAAGTTATTACAAGCTGCTCATTTCTAAAGGTCAACCATTCTAGCTTGGCCTCTGAGATGCGCAAAAGAAAGAGAGAAAGAGTGACTGTGCAACAGAGAAAGACAATAGGAAGTTCCTCGAATGAACAATTATTCCTATTCGCATTCTTTGCATATTTTATGCATTTTTAAAATTATTTGCATATTTTTTCCTAAAACTTAATATTATATATATTATAGAAAAATAAGAGTTCCATTTTTTAAATTATCATGTATTTTTTTTCGCTTTGGGGCTATCCACTATCGATTACCAGGAAAAACCTACGTTTGGGTGGGGCTTTTTGCTCGGTATGGTCAAGAAATGTAATGCCTGCAATTAGGACAATAAAATAACAATAAAGGAACGTTTCCAAAATAACCACCTTATCAATTTATGTGAAATATAAAAATAAAGAATCTGAAGAGCAACTTTCATTTATTAAGTGCAATAATAATAGTTTTGTTCATAAAACGCTAACTTAGTTAGAAACTTCTATCTTAACACTTTTAGAAAGCATTAAATTAGTATAAAATGTGTAAAGGGTAAAGTAGGGGAAGATATATTTTAAAATTTAAAAGATACACACTGATAGGTATTAGGGATTAGACGGACGGTTGCATGTTTTTTTTATACTTTACTATTTTTAATGTTTATTTTCGATATATTGTCCTTGTGATGTAATAAATTTTAGATCTCTTGTCATTTCGATATCATATAACTTCGATCAAATGTAATTTGATAAAATGTATTTTGAATCAAATGTTATTGAATTAAATGTTATTCGATAAAATGTATTTTCGATCAAATTTCCAATTCTATCAAATGTTTTTCGATCAGTTTTTCGCCACCCCAATTTGATACCGCACGATAAATAGGTAGGTACTTTAATTCATCCATATTAGTGCCAATTTCATAATCGAATCCTAAATGAAATGAAATTGAACGATTTGAAATTTAATTATACCTGTAGTGTAGGACACAGGAAGCAGGGTAATGCTATGGGTAATCCTATTAACTATTTTAAGAACCCTTCTATCAAAAGCACAAACCGTAGAGTACATATACTTAATTATAAATCATTGCTTTAATCCATTTTAAATGTTAATTTGGGATATCCGAAATTATTTTATGTAAAAAAAGGGTTTCTTTGTGAAAAATAAAAGCTTAGTTCAGTTATTTAAGAACAAAATTGTTTCAGTATATTTTATAGTATTTTTTTACTGCTTGTTCTGAAAAATATTAAAATATTTTGGAATTAAAAACAATAGATAAAATAAACAATGTTAAAAA
This sequence comes from Psylliodes chrysocephalus, assembly GCA_927349885.1. Taxonomy (NCBI): domain Eukaryota; kingdom Metazoa; phylum Arthropoda; class Insecta; order Coleoptera; family Chrysomelidae; genus Psylliodes; species Psylliodes chrysocephalus. The sequence continues at coordinate 16,581,342 of OV651817.1, forward strand.
GGTTGGTATAGCTAATAAAATACTATTTTTGTCATGATAAATATGAAAATATGGATACGGATTTCTTTCTGAACTGGATAATTCAGTTGGAAATTTAAAAATTCTGTTGACGCAAGTAGACCTTGAAACAGTTACCAGTTTAAAAAAAGACATATTTGCCCTTCTTTATACGTACTTAATATTACTGACAAATTAAACACAATTATTTGTTTAAAACAGGTAAAACTTTCATTACATAATAAGTATTCACAAATACATTTACATATAAAATTTACAAGCTAAAATAAGTTTTATTATTTTCAACTAATAAGTTTTGCGCTGCATCATTTTCTTTTAATTCCTCGATTCCAGATAAATAACTGTCTTCTTCGTCTGACCCATCAGTTCCATCACTTTCTGAATCATTATCATTTTCGCCCAATCTAATAATAAACTCTTCCACAACTACATCTATTTTTGGTTCCTTTAAAATATATTCTTTTTCAAATCGTTTAGCTTCTCTCACATCGAGATTTCTATTTGTCGGCTGAGAATTTTTTAAAAAATCATTACAATACTGAATGACCTCGTTAAAATTAAAATTTACGTTCCATTTGGAGACATACTCTTTCATTTCAGCCCAAACCAACTCAATAGGATTCAGATCTGGATGATATGGAGGCAGTCGCAATACATCGTGTCCTTTTGCATTAAAAAGCTGGTCTATTTCATAACTTTTATGCCTTGCTTTGTGATTTTTTACTAGGTCGTAAAATTGTGGTTTTAAAATTTAAAAGGTATACTTCTGAGCCGTAACCATTCCTGCATTTCTGCTTTCCTTGACAATGACGTTGGCGATTTTTCCATTTGTTTGTTATGGTATGGGGCATTGTCAATTATCACACTATTTGGTTCCAAATTGAGAATGAGTTTTTCCGAAACCCACTTTTTATATTTCTCGAAATTCATGTCATGATGGTAGTCGCCACTGTTGCTGTTTGATTTCCATCTAATAAAGGCATTAGGAACAAACATATTTTTGCCACTTGCGTGAACTATAATAAGACGTAGACCCTTGCCTATTGATTTTTGTAAGCCCTCTATAGTTTTATCGTGCCATCCCTTTCCGTGAGCGTGTGACGAGTGAATGTGTCTCGTCCATGTATATTATAGGACGACGCATATTATAGGACTGACGCATCCTTCTAAGAAATTCAATTCTACGCAGTCTAATGGGCTGACATTCCTTGAGTATTTGACGATTATGTTGAAATTTTCTCCACCGAAAATCAATTTTGTGAATTTCTTTACGCAACGTTTCTGCACCACCTGTAGCCATTATCTTCTATGAACTGTCCTTAATGTTGGAACTGTCTTTTCTGTTTTGTGGTGATTAACAATTGTTCTTGGCAAAATTGCTAAATTTGCATTGTCAAGAAGAGTTTTAACTTTTTAATCCGTCGAATATTTCTAATGGAAACGCCCGTTGCTGCTGCAACACGTTCTTGAACCTATAAAAATATCAAAATATCAAATTTTATTTAAAACTAAGTTTGAAACAATATAATACAGAAACATAAAACTAATCCATTAAAAAATTCGACGTTAAAAAATTATCTTTGCGAGAGGAATAGTATCTTCTCCAGCGACTGCTTCTGCTTGCATAAAATCAATATATTGTTAATTATCTCACGACTTTTTCTAAATAATACTTTATTTTTCACTTTACTTGTAAACGACATTTTAAAATTAAGCACTTTTAAAAACGTACAAAATATTACATGTTTTAAACTTTCTTTGCGAACTGTACTTAGACGATGTGAACAACAAGAATGCACCGGTTAAACTGAGCTCCCGAGCGGGGCGGAACTTTAGGCTACTTCGCTTCAAAATCTCAGAGACCAAGTTAGAATGGTTGACCTGTAGTAGGGTCTAATTGTTAAGAATGATGTTAGGTACAGAGGACAAAGTGTTTCTGGAACATTTAGAACATGTATAAAAAGTCAATAATTAGTATTTCTTAAATAAATAAAAACAATTACAAATTCAGTACTGTTTATTTCGGGCAATACTGTACTTTTAAATTAATGAGTCAAATATAAAATTATTTACAAAGTTAAGGACGTAACGCTCATTCACGAACAATTATAAAATGGAGAAACGAGTTGGTGATCAAAATTCATCTATTAAGTTACTATTTGTAAATTTCTTTAAATTTTAACTAATTTGTTAACTTGTTTTTCAATTGTGCGAATGGTGAAGGTGGTATAATTCCTTATTTCCACACAAGCTAACTTGCTTCTGGAGATCAGATATGATTTGTAAGGACTTATCCCACACTCACTATTCCCAATACTGGATTTTTGTCACTTTGTTTGTATCTTTTAATTGTTAATTTGTTCAAACAACCGTATATATACAATTTTAACTCTTGACTTAAAAGTCTCAATCAGATTTTTTTTTTTTAAATTGTAAGTTTACATCCACAATTTTTGTAGATAAGCACTGATGATGGCTAATAAGCCGAAAACGCTTTGCATTTATTAATTAAAAAGTTTTGCACGAAATACAAGTCTTTCCTTTTGAATCTAAACTACGTGCACACAGCTGTCAACCTTTTTTGGTTATTTCAATCATCTATTAAGATTTTCATATTTTCCTCATGAGCTAATTTGGCATTTATATGCCTATCATACCGACAAAAGCCGCTGAGACATGCTGGATCTCTTTATAGTCGTTTAAAAGGCAGGCCAGGATAATTTCCTACAGACTTCTGACGATGTGAAATCAATGCAAAAACGAACTGCTTTGGGACAAAATGGGAAATTAGTAACCAACACAATCTTGGTATTGTGTCAGACTAGTTTCCCGACAGCATAGAACAGTAATTCAGCGTTCTTATTTGAGAGAGAGAGAGAGAGAGAGAGAGAGAGAGAGAGAGAGAGAGAGGAGAGAGAGAGAGAGAGAGAGAGAGAGAGAGAGAGAGAGAGAGAGAGAGGAGAGAGAGAGAGAGAGAGAGAGAGAGAGAGAGAGAGAGAGAGGAGAGAGAGAGAGAGAGAGAGAGAGAGAGAGAGGAGAGAGAGAGAGAGGAGAGAGAGAGAGAGAGAGAGAGAGGAGAGAGAGAGAGAGAGAGAGACGAGAGAGAGAGAGAGAGAGAGAGAGAGAGAGAGAGAGAGGATGAGAGAGAGAGAGAGAGAGAGAGGAGAGAGAGAGAGAGAGGAGAGAGAGAGAGAGACGAAGAGATATTAAACTATTCCAGTCGGATTATTGGAACGGGAGCTACTGCCTCAAAACTGTTGAACTTTCAGATTTAATGTAGATTGAGTTGTTTTGTCATACATCCTTAACCGGGGGCATTTGGCCACTAGAAACTGTTAAATTTTTAAAAAAGGACCAAAATTTACGTCACAAAGTATAACAATAAAAGCCATCAGATTTTGTGCGGAAAGGGCCACCTATTCTAAAACAGTATTGTAAGACAAAATATTCTGGGGCTTTCTTTCCATAAGACAAATTTGAAATTTCAAAAAAAAAGACAGAAATTTACGTCATAAGATATAAAAAACGATTTTTTTAGCAGATTGTTATTAACTAAATGCACCATTCGGAAACTAATTCGTAAGACAAAATAATTGGGGGCTTAGTTGCTTTAAGTCAGGGGTTTTTGAAAACAGGGCCAATATTTACCGTCATAAGGTATGAGAATAAAACGAATGTGATTTTATGTGGAATTAAATCTCTAATCTAGAACAATATTTTAGGACAAAATATTTGGACCATTTTTCCCTTAAGACAGACTTGAAATTTTAACAACCGACAAAAAATTACATCATAAGGTAACGAGTTTTTTTGTCCCATTGTTTCTTGCAGACATAAATCCTTTTACCGAATTATCTGCTAGTACTCCACTTTCACACAAAATATGAGCACATCCAGATTCGGACATGATTTTTCCTAAAGCTGCAAAGTATGCCATAAATAAATGAAATGCGCCAAAATGTATAAAAATATTATAAAACTTTTGGTGACTCTAATGACTATATTTGCATTGCAGGTTTAGCCATAGCTAAGTCGTAAGTAACAACACCAAAATATTTGACCACATTCATTACCATTGCTATCTGTAATTCTTAAGGTCTCTAGTATTTTCGATGGGTTAGTAGAATGTTCATCATAATTCCACAAATATGTCACCCTTCTCTACTGTATTATCATCTTTTACTGTTTATGGAGTTAGGGTAAAGTACGGATAGATGCCGCAGGGGGAGAGAGATGCCGCAGATCACATGATGCCGAAACTATGTGTACACAAAAAAAAAACGGTCGGCGGCATCCAAACGCTATTTAGCCAGTATTGCTTTGTCTGTGGTTGGTGTCTTGATTAAGCACGTGTTTAGGCGAGAATTGTGTGAATAAAGTTGGTAGGGTATACTTTTAATTGCTTAAAATTTATTTGTATGCTGTTAATAGTATTGGGGAAGTTAGTTTAAAATTAAAGAATTGGATCATTTTACTTTTATAGAATTATATAGGGCATATTTAAGATTTTGTTTTGTATTTTTTTCGCTACAATACAGATTTATTAGGCGCAGGGGTGGGCCGGGAGGCATCTATCCGTACCAAAAAGGAGAGATGCCGCACATTTTTTGTACGGAAAGATGCCACAAAATTTTTAATAATAATATAGCCTAATTTAACATTTTAAGATTAAATAGGGCAATTTTAAACATATTGTTACTCTTTCTAACTCGTATATTTTTTAGATTAACTCTTACCTACTATGCCGAGAAAATATTTTCGAAAGCCTTCAGATAGGCCAAGAGGGTCCTATACAGAGGAACAACTAGCTACTGCTATAGAAAAAGTTCAATCTGGGGAAATTTCTAAGCGTGAAGCAGAAAGAAGGTATGGCGTTCCTGCGACAACAATAGACAGAAGAATTAAATCTGGAAAATTGGAAAAGTATCGCTGGGCCCGGAAGGTATTTTAACTTTTGAGGGATTACAAATTTTTAGGTAATTGTTTACTCTATTGTAGGGGTTCTTGGAAAAGAGAATGAGAGAAGATTAGTTGCTCATATCAAAAATTGTGTGCATCTGGATTTGCTCCTGATCGAAACGCAGTAAGATCTATGGCTTTTCATTTTGCAGAAAAGCTTAAAATCGAGCATAAATTTTCCAAAGAAGATCAAAAAGCTGGCAAGCAATGGTTAAGATCTTTTTTAGAGAGAAACCCAGATCTTTCAATCCAACAGGCCGAAGGATTTTCTTTAGCAAGAGCCAAAGCAATGAATCGAGGTGAAGTAGGAAAAGTTTTTTGAACTATTGAGGAATATCCTAAGTGAAAATAATTTGATAGATCGACCAGCCAATATATTTAATATGGATGAAGCCGGGGTTCAAATTTATAAAATAAACCATCTAAGGTTTTGGCTTCCAAAGGTGTAAAGGATGTGCATGTCTTGACGTCTCGTGAACGCGGTGAAAATGTAACCGTAATAGGATGTTGCAGCGCTGAGGGGACGTTCCTTCCGCCAATACTGATTTTAAAAGGAGTTAATAGAAAACAAGAGTTTGCTGATGGTTTGCCTGCTGGATCTTCTGTCCAAATAAACAAAAAATCATCATTTATAAACTCCGAGATTTTTTTTGTACTGGCTTAGAGAACATTTTATTCCAAGGAAGCCAGCAGGTAAAACATTACTTATTATGGATGGACATTCATCTTATTGTTCAGATGTTGAAACTGCTGGAGCTAGGCAAACCAAAATGACGATAGTTTTATTATGTCTACCAAGTCATTTGTACTCGAGCACTGCAGCCATTGGACAAATTGTTTTTTCGGTCCTCGTTAAGATCTATTGGAATCAAGAAGCGAAAACATGGATGCTTAACAATCCCAGCAGAAACTTGTCGAGATACCAAGTAGGAAAAAATTTGGGAAAAGCGTGGATGCGGGCTGCCACAGCAGCAAATACCATTTCTGGATTTAAAGGTACCGGCATCTATCCACTAGATGAAAACGCTATTCCTGATCATTTCTTTGCGATCGCCGATGAAGCAACAGGAAATGCAGACCAATAATGTTTTTCGTGAGGAAATAAACGAGAATTCAAATGAAATATCTTTGCCTCCAAGGGAAACAACTCCAGATCGCCAGTCTGGTGATTCAACATATTTGGACCATGAACTCCTAAATCAAGATCAAAATGACAATCATACCCGACAAAAAAATAATTATTTCCTGGAGCCCCAGCCAAGTACATCGAAGAGTTTAGAGGACGACATAAGTCCCAGTAAGTTTTTAAAAGAAATACAGCCCATTCCAAAAATTCCATTATTATTTAACAAACGGAAACAGTCGGCTACAGAGCTAACTTCTCCTGAGAATATTTCAGAAAAGAAATATAAAACAGAGAAAATTACTAAATCAAAAGTAAAGAATAAAAATAATATTAAAGTTAAAATAGTAGCAATAAAAAAAAAACTAAAGAAAATAAAGACAAATGACACATCCAAAAGCGAAGATGAGATTCCTATATCCGATTTAAAGAAATCCCAAACTCCTGAATTAGCCAAGCAAGATAATAACAAAAGATACTATTGCGTGGAATGTTTTGAGGATTACAGTAAAACTTCCAAAACAGTTGACTGGATTTGCTGCATAAGATGCAACAACTGGTTGCATGAGACATGTACCATGTACTTGAACACTTGAAATCCATGCAAGCATGTGGAATTAAAAGAAATATTTACGGCATCTCTCCCTTATGGGAATTAACATTGGGCATCTCTCCGCACGGTTGTTGACATCTCTCCCTACCGAGAGGGAGAGTATTTTTTATGTTGTTTTAAGGTCAATATTTCAGTAAAAAATAGATTATAGAATGATTATATGTTTTTTGAAATACAAATTTTTTCTTAACCGAGTTTTTACATTTTTTTTTTACAAAAAGTGCGGCATCTATCCGTACTTTACCCTATAACCAATCCACATTGGTATCGTATCTTTATAAACAAAATATAAAAATGCCTAAAAAAGATCTGTTATATCAATATTTTTAAAACTAGCAGGTATTTCTAAAACAGTATCAGACCACTGAGCTTGTACCAGTTTAAGATCTTTGAGTATGAAGTTGAACATCGATAAACTCTAATTTCCTCTTCTTAGTAGCTTTAGATCGATTAAAAAATATGGTTTACTTAGGAGATTATTCACTGATAACCGCGTTGGTTTTTTCAGATGGCGACGGTAGCACTGCTAACTTTTCTATTGGTAGATGCTGGTTATTCCCTGTAATTTAATTTTGAAAGCATATGCCAACAGTTTTGTGTAAGGTCCCTTTCCCCGATAGCGTTTCCACGTCTTCATCATAATTATGTGGTAAACTAATGTCTTTTAATGAAGTAACTTTAATGATATGAATTTGCTAGATTTACGAAATAACTACACAGTATTAATAACAATTGGATAAAACTATCACTAACGTAATAACTAATAACTTTAAGTAACGTACATAACCTCTTAAACGAAATCTGTAAATCACGAGTGTCTAAACTGGACATCTAACAACGAAAATTGGAAGTAATACTGTTTGGTAGTAAAGTTAAGTGCATAGATTATGAAAAGGAACAGTTACTTTGTCCCGAGGGACATTGTAAAAGAATATTGTATGCTTCATGATGAAGATATATTTTTTAAATAATTGTTGTTATAGACTGAGATATCCGATTATACTTCGTTTTAATACTTGAATGAAGATGGTCGCTATTACCAAAACCATCTTAGTCATTTATTAATAATTTTATCTCTAAATACGAATTTTTCCTTCGAAATCACTTAACTGAATAAGCTAAGTAAGCTGTAATTAGGTAACAACTGACACAAACACTTTTATATTTTATTAAGTGAATTTAAAATAACCTAATTGACTGGATTAGTGAATCTGTTTCACAAAAAATCATATTGGTTTTATTCTTAAACCTTGTGATCTAAATATTGGCCCTTTTTTCCAAAAACCCTTGTCTTAGACCAACTAAGCCCCCAAATATTTTGTCTTAAGAATAGTTTCCGAGTGGTATATATAGTAAGGAACGATCAAGTAAAAAACGCGTTCGTTTACCTTATAACAAATTTTCGACTTTTTTACTTTCCTATCTGTATACAGATATAAGGAAAGTATAGGAATCATGATTTTTTTCGACCTCGAGTTTTCGACGGATTTTTACGTTTTGAGGTCCCCTGAATCCGTTTTGACTATTTTCGCGATGATGTCTGTGTGTGTGTCTGTGTGTCTGTGTGTGTGTGTGTGTGTGTGTGTGTGTGTGTGTGTGTCTGTATAACGCATAACTCATGAACCGATACACAGAAAAAAACCAAATTTTAAACTTAGGCTTTGTTTCAGCGTCCAATGAGCTGATTAGATTTTGGGCAGAGTCGGAACATCTGGGGGGGTACTTTATAGGTGGTCATTTTTATATTTTATGGAATATATCTGTTATTTACGTTTGGAGAAGAAAATTCTTCAAATAAAAGTTACTTCTAATATAATTATCTATAATTTTTGTTTTATGCAAAATTTTCCTAAAATGGTCCGTATTCGAGAAATTTGACAAAATGTAAAAAAAATAATTTTTTATAAAAATTGTTCAAATAAAAGTTGTTTGTAATATAATTTTCTATAATTTTTGTCCCATACATAATTTCTCTAAAATGGACCGTATTCGAGATATTTGAGAAAATGTGTAAATTTCGAAATTTGAAGAAAACTCAAAAACGGATAAAGGAAAAAACATTAAATTTTAAACTTAAGGTTTATTTCGGCCTGACGTGAAATGATTAGATTTTGGATAAAGTCGGAACATCTGGGGGGGTACTTTATGGGAGGCCGTTTTTATATTTTATGGAATATATCTGTTATTTATGTTTCGAGAAGAAAATTGTTCAAATAAAAGTTACTTCTAATATTATTATCTATAATTTTTGTTTAATGTCAAAATTTCCTGAAATGGTCCGTATTCGAGAAATTTAACAAAATGTGCAAAATTCTGATTTTTATGAAAATTGTTGAACTAAAAGTTGTTTGCGATATCGATTTCTATAATTTTTGTTTATATATGATTTTTCTAAAATGGACCGTAATGGAAAAGTGCTAAATTTAAATTTTTCTGTATTTTCGTTTTCAATGAATATCTATAGAAAAATGTTTCGAGGTAGATGTATGTGGAAAATGTATATATTTAGTTTATCCTCTAAACATTTATAGAGATGCTGCAATAGGTTGTACAAAATAACCGGAAAATGCCTATAATAACTAGATAGGAAAGTCATGTGTTGGACACATCAGATTTTTAAAATTTGAAATCTGTCTTAATAGTCGGAGAGCTAGTAACACAAATTTCATTAAGTGTTTGATGCACTTTGATATTTTGTAATTTGATATCATTTGGATGGAAAAGCAGATATACCTGTGTTGGCTAGACTCACTCCGGGACACTACGTACTGCGCATAATAGAAGGGGGTCGTAAAATATGACCCAAAAAGAGTGTTTGATTCAGAGGCCAACAAACAACAATTGAAAGTTTAGGTTATTCTAAAAATAATTTAGGCAGACACTTTTGAGAGGGTTTATAATTAATAAATCAACTCCTAAGTTGATTTTTTTTTAAATATGATTTGAAGTGTTTGATTCACGATGAAATTTTAATAGAGTCTTAATTAAATAAAAAAAAATTAAATCCAAAAAGGCCGACACTTTTTCCGGGGTTTAATTGCCGGCTAACATAAAAATAAGTCCTATTTACTATATTAATAAATTGTTATACAGGGTAGCTGTTAAAGATGGGACCGAACCTATAGTGCTTAAACGATTCAATATACAAAACCCAAAATTTTAGAATTTTAACTAAATATATTTGTGCATATTTTAGCCCAAAAATAATTTTTTTTATAATTACAAAATTTTAAGCATGGCCGCCATCTTGATTTTTTAAATAGCAACATAAGTCATGTGATATACCATTTAAAAGAGTTTAACATCCTGATTACAAAAATGTATCACACATGGGGTCTGAACACAAAAGAAAGGATATTATTAATAGGGAGCGTAGAAGGCTGTTCATTTGACACAAGATACATTTTCCTTTCCGCACAAAATCTGAATACTTTGACGTAAATATTGGTCCTTTTTTTAAAAATTGTACAGTTTCTAGTGGCCAAATGCCCCCAGTTTGGAATATAAGACAAAACAAAAAAACTGTATTTTCAATCCACATTAAATCTGACAGTTAAAATTTGTATACCTTATGACGTAAGTTTTGAGGCAATAGCTCCCGGGCCATATGCACTGTAAACGAAGAGCTCAACGATCAGTTTTGCCATCTATTGTCATCATATCGCGTACTGGAATATTTTTATAAATAAGATATGGAACCTTTACTAATATATTTTCTGTATTGTGGAACATAAAATATTTTAGAAAAATCATTGTATTTGAATTGATCCAGTGAGCAGTAACGCCAAGGACACCAATGATGAGAAAAAAACAGAAAAAGAGCAGGAAGCAGTTCCAAGCAGTTCAGGAGGAAGAGGTAGTATTTTAAAATAACGAGAAGACAGGAAAGGTTGACAAGAAAGAAGACAATTTAAATTGTAAAATTTTTTTTTCTAAATAAGGAGCGTTTGGTAGGACAGCGTCTGCTAATCAATTTGTGCCCACCGTGGGGCTAGATATGAATTAAAGAGCATCACAAGGTGGCAATTTTTTATAATGTGTCCTGTGTCATTTTGATGTTGATTAAATGGTTATTAATAGGAGAAAAAGAATAATAGTACGAGAAGGTGTAAAGATAATGATAGAAATGATAATGAAGTAAATATAGATGAGAAGGAAAGTAAACATTTCAAAATACATACTATCAAGGCTGGGGTTAATTTTCTGAAGTAAATGTGATTTACTTAGAATATAAATATGTTTAGTGTTGTGATAAACAAGTTCTTTGGTATAGAATTACGACATTAAATGAAGTTAAATGTCTGTATTTTATTTTGTATTAACGCAAGAAAACCAGTGCTCTTTACCTTAGTAGTCCATTACAGACGAAGGAATATATTTAAAACGTAAGGAGAAAACACCTTACCCCTACAGCAGCTATGAAAAACTTAAATTTAGATTTCTTTCTTATTTTGTGACATTTAAAGTAAAAGTCTTACCTTAAGTTGGGTTTAAATATTATATCCACTTCATACATATATAGCACTGTTCCATGCAGCACACATGAAAGTAGGAATACTGACATATAAAATATTACTTTCTTATACCTATATTTTAATTTTATATACAGTAAAAATAAATTTATAATGTATACTTGAAAATCTGCTGATAAGTACCATGAAACAGGATTGCACTAAAACAAAATAATAAATCAGAAATAAAAATTACACACTACAGAAAGTAGCTTATATTGTATCATACTGTAGATAAAAATATTACGCTGTATATTCGATGCTTTATGTAAAACACATATCTTATTTATAGTTTGTTATAACCCTTTTCTTATGTAATAATTGTAAGCGTTTACTTACGATATCGAGTGTATAATAAACATTATTGATTAAAAGTAGAGCTTGAATCCAATGAATTCTACATGCCTGTTCATTAAATACCACTAGAAAAAAGTTAGACGGTCCAACTAACTTTTTAATTAATGAAGTGTTCATTATAATAATTCCAAAAGCAACTGTTACAGCTATTCTGAAATAAAAAGTTAACAATAAAGCAAATAAGGTTAATTGTTCAAAATTTTGCACTTGCACACAAAAAAAAAAACGAAAACAAAACTTGTTAAAGAACTGGATTTCTAATTTTTTGTTATTATGTACATAATTAAAATGGACTAAATCCCATCACCAGATTTCTATGAACAGTATAAATATTATAATACAGAATCAAAAAAATGGTTCCGATACGAGCCCCATCTCATTGAGCTTGGCACAATCAGTAAAAAAAAGACAATAAAAATATACAAAAAAACAACAGTTTTAGTTACAGAGTAGAAGTAGCGATAATGTATATTTCTTGCCGAGGAATAAAAATAATGATGAAACAGGTCCAAAAATATGGTTCTCCTTTATGAGCAATACCAAAGCATAAAGTCTTTATTATCAGTAGGGAAGCCAGTGACCCTTTTAGGAGCAATATTATTTTCGCAAGGCGAAATAACAAATTTTTCATTTATTATTACCTTGTTGAACATAAAAATTATCAGCTACAGTCCAGCAGTGGTGAAGCACTCGACAAAAAACCGCTGTGGTAGAAAATGTTAATGTCACTTATTTGATTAAATAATTATTACGTAACGAAATAACTTTTACTTACATATTTGAAAAACATATAAATCGTCGGAAAACTAAATTGACAATTCTCATTTAATTTTTAATAAATACCATTTAGCCTCAATGTCAAAAATTCGAGTATCATCATAATTTTTTATTAGTAGACCAACGATAGCTTTGATTCCTAACTTCCAATAAATAATCAAGCCAGCGCATAACTGCATTAAAAACCTGCAAGATTGTGTACGGGCTGAAAATAAGTATATGTGTATTAACTGTGTATTAAAATTTAATTTTCTCTTGCAGCTTCCGGAAATTTTATTATGTAGTAATAACAACGACTAAAGCCCGTTATTGTTACCCTCTTATATTATCAGTCTGATATTAAAGAGACTTCTGGACTTGTTCGTACATCCAACTGAGGCAGCTCGAGCCTAATCAAATCACAATATTAAAAGTGGCGCTCGACTGCTTCCGCATCTGCGGTGTCACTTGTAAGGTTTATATTTTCTTAGCAGCAAGAAAACACCTTGCAATTAACTTGACATATGCTTTCATGGCTCAGGTAGTTAGACGCTTAACTTAATATTTCGTGACCTGGGTTTAGTTTCTGGTAAATAGGATCTTTCTTAATTTTTTAATATGGAAAAAATATGAAAAATAAACAATACGACTATTACTCTTAATTTTATATACATACATTTTATTTATCCTAAAGTTAGGTAATTCGTTAATCTTTCCCCTGTCCATTTTGTACTATTTTGGTAATGACGCTCAGAAAACAACTCTAAACAGGTAAATAGGTATCATCTTTAAGAATTAATTTTTTTTTAATGACATAAAATCAGCTACATCTTCGTTAAAATCCCATGGCCAGATTTCCTGTGTTTAAAGTTTTTGATGAAAAAATTATGTGGTCTTAGGAAAACTATTGTACATCAGTTGTATAAAACTGATATTTGGGACTCGATGAACCACTATCAACAAAACGTTTTTGTTGTTTAAGATGATTTTTTTCTGAACCCACATCAAACTAGTGTAAAATAAATAGCGAAAATATTAACGGATTGCCTAATTGTAATTGTTATATTATAATAGTTATTTATGTATCAAGGATGTAAAACAGGCGTTTATGGACCGCAACATGTAAGTAGGAGCCCGAACCGCTAGGCGAGGACTACTAACACGCAAGGTCCATAAACACTGTTTACGCTCGAAATACACACAAAATTTTATACACGACCCTTTTAGCGACAATTTATTAACAATTGTTCACTATTTATCTTCACTGTCCACTTTCTTTGGATTCAGCTTTGTTGCAGTGGGAGCACTCTGCTGGACACGGTCTTCTAAAGAGAGAATCGGCATTTCTGTGACTTAATTCGGCTCGATGTTCAATCTTGACGTCTTACTCTTGAAGCCGTTTAATCCATCTGGCAATTTGACCCTCCGGATTCTTAACTTTCATCAGCCACTTAATGATCGGTTCGGATTAAAAATTTCCTTCCGTACAGGTATTGGTAGAAGTGTTTTACGCACTTTACAACTGCCAGGAGTTCTCTTCTTGAGACGCAGTAATTTCGTTCAGGTTTCAAGAGCACTTTACTAAAATAACCTAGTACTCTTTCTTTCCCTTCCTGAATTTGTAAAAGCACCCCTTTAATTGCCACATTACTAGCATCAGTATCCAGGATAATTTCTCTCTCTGGTAGTGGGTAGCCTAGTATTGGTGCTGTTGTTAAATGCTTTTTTAATGTTTCAAATGCCGTTTGACAATCCTTGTCTCAGCAGAATTCCCTCGCTTCTTCTGTGAGTCATGTTTATGGCTTAGCAATATCTGCAAACTTCCAAATGAATCTTTGATAGTACGTACATAGCCCAAGAAAACTTCTTATTTGATGTTAATCAGTTGGTTGTGGCCACTCTTTGATAGAAGCGACTTGTTCCTTATCTACAGCCACGTCATCCTTACTGACTATATGACCCACGTAATTGACTTTATTTTGGAATAGCTGGCATTATTTGGGGTCTAGCATCGGTTGGGCAGCTTGAAGTTTTTTAAAACGTTCTTCTAAGTTCTTCAGATGTTTTTCAAATGTCTATAATGTCATCCAAATATACCAGGCACGTTTTCTATGACAACCCTCCCAATACATTTTCTATAAGTCTTTCAAATGTCACGGGGGCATTACATGATCCGAATGGCATAACATTAAATTGCGACAATTCAGTTTCGATGGTAAAAGCTGTCTATTCTTTGTCTACTGGGTCTATTTCCACTTGCCAGTATCCAGACTTCAAGTCTAAGGTAAAGAATAGTTTACTTCCGGCCAATGTGTCCAAGGTATCGTCGATACGAGGCAGAATGTAACTGTCTTTCTTGGTAACATTGTTCAACTAATAGTAATCCACACAGAACCTCGTAGTTCCATTCTTTTTCTGGACCAGGACTACCGGAGAGACCCATGGGCTGGTAGAAGGTTCTATCACCCTGTCTCTCTTTATTTCCTAAACAATCCTTTCAGCTTCCTCTCTCTTGGCCTTTGGTAATCTTCAAGCTGATTGACGAATCAGCCTGGCATCACCAGTGTCAATTTTGTATTTTACAACAGAAGTTCTTTCTGTTTTTCCTCCTTTTGTTACAAAAATATCTCGTTATCGTCGAAGAAATTCCTTTATTTTCTTTTTCTCTATTCGATTTAGAGATTGTCCAGCAACTGCAATAATTTGCTTAAATTTGTAATTGGAATTGTTGGAAGTCGTTGTTTGACGAATTATGGAAGTTACTGGAAAACAAGTTCCGATTTGGTCTCTTCTTTGATGATAATTGGGTGGTCATTAATGTTAAGATGTTAAGATGTTAAGATGTTAAGATGAACTGGAATCCCTTTAGCAGTCGTGACCAACCCCTTTCCAATCAGAATTTCTAATCCAACCTCTTCATCGTGGTTCCAAGGTTTCATCATTACAGGTGTTCCTTCTTCCATAGTGGTCTTGAAGCCGTGCTACTATAACGGTTTCACTTCTTCCAGGTACCACCGTATCCTCCTGTACAGCAACTGGCACGGTACTGTCCCACTATGGATGTAGGAATATCTCTTCGGCACCAACTTTGATCACTCTGTTCTTAAAGTCTAACTGGAAACCATGTCAGTTCATTACATCCATGCCAAGTATAACATCTTCTTTGATATTAACGACAATAATAGTACTTTTCTGTACCAATTCCCAATTGAACCTGTATTTCCTTATGGATGTTGGCACTTTCACCTGTAGCAGTCTGCAGTCGCAATCTTGTTGATAGAAGCTTTTTACGGTTATTTATGGTTGTTGGTCGTATAATGGTCTTAGTTGCTCGAGTATCCATCAACAGTGTATACTTTTTACCATTTACTTCGCCGTCTACGTATACACTATAATCGTGACATTTCAAAGAGACTATGAGTATAAGAGGGTCTTTGAAACGGTTTCGGGTCGAATCTGCCCCCTCTAGGCCGACCTGCTCTAGTTTTCCTGCAAAAGTCTTGTCTTGATTCGTTGTGACCCTAGGGCGTTTGCACAAACTGCGTGCATATCCCAGTTCACCGCATTTCCAGCACCTGATGGTCTTTGTCTTCATCTTTCTGTCTATAAGGCTCTTCGTCATGTTTACCAGTTGGTCGATTTTATCTTTCTCTCCTTCTTCTTTTACAGTCCTTACTTTTCTGTATCCACTAGAAGCCAGCGTAGCTGCCTGCCTTATATTCTAAAGCAGCGGACAAGACATCGACCAGTGTTTTATGGCGAGCTAAGCGGAATGTTTTCTGAATCTCGTGGTAATGGAGTCCATCAACAAATGTTTGGACTGCCAAATATTCCATCATGTTTTCCGGAGCTGATGGGTAAGCAAATCGCACCAACCTGGCAATATCTACTTCATATTCTTGAAGGGTCTCGTCTCGTTTCTATTTGCGATTCTTTAACTGTGACTGGTATACATTCTCCAAATGTTCGTGGCTATATCGCATGTTGAGTCTCTTTTTTAGTTGTTCAAAATCATCGGTCTCTCCTACAGGTATAGTCTGAAGGACATCTAAAGCGTCTCCTCGAAGGGCGATTGTCAAATTTATTGCCTTCTCTCGTTCAGACCATTCGTTTGATCTGGCAGCTGTTTTGAACTGTTTAAGGTAGTTGGTGCATAACATCTTCCCGTCGAAATTTGAGGCTTTACCATGAGCGGAATTTACAGCTCCTTCCAATTTAAACTTCGACTCCACCTCATGGCACTTTATTTTACTGTCCTTGACTGGTTCTGTATATTCCAGTTCTTCTATCTTCTGTTCCATCCCTTTTATTTTTTTTTCAAAGGAAAATATTATTTTTTCTTCCACAGAATTCATCTTATTTTCTACATCAACAAATATTTCATTTTTCAGAGAAGACATTTTGTTTTCCAAGTCAGAAGAAATTTCATCTTTTAAAGAAGATATATCAGAAGAAACTTTAGTTTTTAAAAAAGAGATTTCGTTTTTCACGGAAGACATATCAGAAGACACCTTTTCTTCTAAGGAAGAAATATCAGACGAAACTTTATTTTCTAAAGAGGAAATGTTGGAAGAAACTTTAGTTTCTAATTGGGAAATATCATTTTTTTATGGAGGAAACATCTGAAGAAACTTTAGTTTCCATAGAACAAATATCGGTTTTTAAAGAAGACATTTTACTTTACAAAGAAAAAATTATAGAAGACGCATTATCAGGAAATATATACATTTCCGAATCCAAAGCTTCACTTTCTAGTGCTTTCTTAAGCCGTTCTGCTGTTAGTTTTGCTTTCTTTTCTGTCGTCTCCAGATCACAATCTTCTATCTTTCGACTTAGCTCTGTTACCTTTAAATCACACAGTCTTTTAGCCATTTTTGTCCACTATTTATTTACACTATTTCACTTCTCGACACCAATGTGATGTTTGTTTATTTTAAACAATAGTTTATTTATTTATAATTTATTTAGACACATATTTATTTTAAAACAATACTATTCTAATTCATATCTCTTTCGAATATCTTTTAATTGTTCACTATTTATCTTTACTGACCATATACAACTGATTACTGCATTGTTCCTCCACCAATATTTCTATACTTTAAAATTCTGGTGGATTCCAGAATATCCTCCGCCAAACTAGAAACATCTCGTTATATCTGGAATATACTAGAATGAGCCTTCGCCATAGTCGTCGCATATGTTTGGTCTTAAGGGGTTTAATTACCAACGATAATCGGACAAGTTGAGCCTCAAAATCCAAATAAGACAGAGAGGGACTTGGAGGATTAGAGCATGACTGAACAATAAAATGAGTCACATTACAGTACGTTAATTATCCAATCAAATGTGACAATAACATTTTCTATAGCAGCTTTTTTAAGATACCGTCATCGAGCGCTACGCCGCTGGTGCATTTGTAGAAAATTATTTTCATCTTCCACAAGACAAGAATAAACGAAAAATTTTTAAATTTGTCTTGAGCTAATGTGTTAGTTATAATCTAATGAATCTCGAGGTATATAGCTATAGGAGTAGTTGTTTTCTGGAAAGAAACGGTTGCTAGACACAGACTTCAAGTTTTAATATATTTTTAAGGTTTAATTTTCTTTTTCCAGATGCGTAAGACATATAAAAGGTAGGTCACCAATAACGCCTTGGTCTGTAAAACCAAAACTTTTTAATTTTTTTATCATCTGTTTTCATATTTAGGTATACATTAGAAAAGCTAACAATTTAAAAATAATTTTACTTAAACAGGGTTCACCAAGCAAGTGATACATAACAAAGTTAGGTTTTTTAAATTGGACATCCTGTATTTTATTTTATATTTAAATTTCTCTCGCTTTTTTCATTATGACAATACCAAATATAATAAGATTATACAGGGTATTACACACGCCAAAACCAGTTTTATATGCAAATCGTATTGAATTCCACTACCTGTATATTGTAAAAGAAATAATTGAAAACCAAATTTTTTGCGCTAAAAGGTTTTCGATATTAGTCAACATTTTTTGCTAATGCAAGTTTTAACTTTGGAAGCAAAAACTTATTTTTTTAAAATGAAACTTTATTAACTTTTGTGAACTTTAACAATGCTAACTTTTGAGAACGTATTCTAATACAAGAACAAAGTATCGAGTCTAAATGAATAATGAATAATATAGTACATGTTAACTATTTATATGAAAGAAAAGTAACATTATCTTGTTTACAATATTTACAAGGTAACAATTATATTTTAGGTGATTAGGGGAATATTTTGATATAACTCCTCCATTCTTAAGATTCGGAAAATATGGAAGTATTTTTCGAAATTTCTTGAAGGCTAATCGCTGCGTTTTCTACAGGAAGTTTTAGTTTCTTCTTTCTTCTTCATTTTTCCAAAATGTAATCTTCTATGTCTGACTAGTAGCAGGATAATAATAATGAGTATTATAACTCCAATAGTAGAACCAAATAGTGAGTTGTTATACGGATGTCCTTCATTTCTTGAATAGGTCTGAGTTGTTTGGAAATTTCATTAAGTTCATGTAAATCTTCAAAATCGAGTTTTGTAATATTTGAAGTTTCAAAATGTTTTGATGAATGTAAAGTTTCTGTTTATGTTCTCCATCAACAGAAAATGCGGTTTTTTCAATTGAATTTTCATTCATTTGAATTTGGTGGAAACCACTTGCAATATTGTGAGCGACCTAATTTATCTAATATATCTGTAATATTAGGAATTGGTTACCTATCATTTATATATTTATATATAATATAATTTTTTGTTTCTCTTTATCATTCATATGATTTGTTCTTATTATAGTATCTATATTTATTTTTGAGTCATCATGATTTTTTGAAAAGTTATTTGAAAAGCTTTCTAATTCAAATTTATACGTTGAAAAACACTACTTCTAAGAAGTTGTAATCTGCTACCAAAATTAACCAAATGTTCGTTTTTAAAAGGTTTGCATCGCGTTAACTCTTGAACTAGACAATCTAAGTCACGCCTATCAGCAAAACATTGTTGTAAAGCATTTCTAAGAGCCTGCCAGTTATTTATATCGATTCATTGCCGACCATCGATTCGGCCTTGCCTACTAGTTTATTTTGGATACATTCAAAAATTTGTTCATTTAGTTCCATATCATTGTATACTGCATAAGTATTAATTAAACTCTCACATCTAGTAATAAAAATATTTAAAGCATCACTACTTCCATCGAATGGTTTTATATTTTGTATTTTTGATTTTAAGAGATCCCAATTAATTGGAGCTCTTTGTGGTTGAACTTGGACATTTGCCATGTCGTTTAAGTTATCTTTACTATCAGAACTAATAAAATTGATTTCAAAATTATCTGTATCGCTATCACTATCTCATAAAAAATTGTTTAAAGATTCTAAATCTTCAATCTCTGGTATAACAATAAGTAAATTATTTTTCATAAATAAATAAATTTTTATTGAAAGTAATATTCATTTACTTCCAAAATTAAGTAATATTAATATTATATATATTTCGTTTTTATTAATGTAATATTATTCCTTTTTTTTTAAATAAAATCTTTTTATTCAAGTATTTTTTTAAATAATAAATCTTAACAAAACCTTAACAATACTATTTTTCCTACTACCTCTGAAGGAATTTGAAAAAGCAAGAAAGGAAAAATTGGCACTTACGCAATTTCTTCTGAAGCCCTTTCTCCGATTATATTACTCGAAATCGTTTCGGTGGCACTGTCGGCTTGTCACTTGGAAGTTGAAAGTCTCTGGTTGGAAAGAACACTTAAGGGGTTGAAACTCCAAAGCCAATAGAAATTTTTCTTTTGACTGAAGCGATGATTTCTTCTTGACCTGTCACTATCCTACTAACTGCGCCAGTTTTAACTTTGAATGCGAAAACTTATTTTTTAAAAATAAAACTATTAACTTTTGTGAACTTTAACAATGCTAACTTTTGAGAACGTATTCTAATACAAGAACAAAGTATCGAGTCTAAATGAATGATGAATATAGTACATGTTTAACTATTTATATGAAATAAAAGTAACATTATCTTGTTTACAATATTTACAAGGTAACAATTATATTTTAGGTGATTAAGGAAATATTTTGATATAACTTGCACATTTTTCTATTCAAAATAAATTTGCATAGGATAGGTCAAAACTTAAATAAATTATTTTCTCAGATTATGTTTTTTTTTTTTGATGATTGACCAACCTGTATTTTATATCTCTATCTTAAAGTATGTTAATTGAAGTTTTATTTGAGGTAAGCATTCCGCATAAATAAAGTTAATAATTTTCGTATATTTTTGAATTTAAGTGAGAAAAAGATCATTTACAAAATATTTTAATTTTAACTGGTTACTGGTTAATGGTTAATAGAAAATAGTCTGTTTTTTAAGTGGTAAGTGGATTTTAACCAGCTATAATTTATTAACGACTAAATAAGTAATGCGACATTTTAATTCAGTTAAAAAATAAATAAAAACAGTGACCCATTACCAC
Source organism: Psylliodes chrysocephalus (assembly GCA_927349885.1). Classification (NCBI taxonomy): domain Eukaryota; kingdom Metazoa; phylum Arthropoda; class Insecta; order Coleoptera; family Chrysomelidae; genus Psylliodes; species Psylliodes chrysocephalus. Next base: position 16,602,186 of record OV651817.1, read on the forward strand.
ACATAATACTTTATTGTAAGTTTATAAAGTGTTGTTTTGACATATTTTATTTAATTAAAAAAGTTTTTCTAAGTAACCTTAATAATAATTATGGAGGTCTAAATAAAGGTGGTTTTTTAGACTTTTTTAAAAACAAATATCACAGCACTAATGACGTTAGTAACGAACTATCAGTATTGAGTCAACCTGAAAATATAATTCAATCTAAATAAAGTAGGTATTATAAGGGGATGAGTCTATGATTGGTTGCTATTGGTATTTATTTTCAAGTGGATGTAAAAGTTCTACTAAAAAATAGAAAAAACTTATTCAGTTGAAAATAAATTAAAGCTGGTTAAGATCTAAATACTAATTAACAAGCAGTGTCTTTCCTGTTAATCAGTGGCCAGTTAAAATTAAAGTATTAGGGAATTATCTTTTTTGTCATTTAAATTTAAAAATCTCTTAAAATTAATAAATTTAGGTATAGAGAATCTTTAATCCTTAATCTATAATGAAAGTAGTTTTAAATTATATTAAACACAGGGTGGTTAATTAAAAAAAATAAAAAAATAGGGAAATAATGTCTTTTAATTTTGTCCACCCTGTACAGAGTTATTTTGAATGGAAAAAATAGTAAATTGGCATAAAATGTTGACAAATATCACAAACTTTTTAGTGCAAAAAATTAGTTTTCAATCGTTTCTCTTGAAATGAATATGATTCATATAAAACTAGTTATAAAGTGGGAAATATCCTGTATAATCTCATAATATTTGATCTTCTTATAATGGGAAAATTAAGGCAAATTCAAATATAAAATAAATCATTTAAAACCTAACTTTCATGTGTATTACTTTCTTGGAGAACCTTATATGATTGAAATTATGTTTATATTAGGAAGACTAGAGAGAAGGAGGCGAATCGGCAATGGTCAAATGTCAAATTTCCGTCCTTCTTTTTATAAAGTTCGCGAAATTGACTGTAGGTAAAACCACTTTTTATAAATATATATTCAATTGGAAAAGCAAACAATATATGAAATCTAATATACAGAGTGATGAACACCAATTACCCGTACATCACATCTCCCCCCTTAAAATAAATTTAGACGTTATCCTTATATATACCTATATTATATATTTTTAACAAAAAAATGCAGAAAAAAAAATTAACTTTCATAATTTAACCGTTCAGGCGGTTTAACATTTCTTTTTGGTCGGTCACGTATTAAACTTTTTGCTTCGTCGTGTGAAGTAACGCCACTGGTATCAGAATTTATTACAGATTCAGATTTAATATTGTTATCACAAATAGCTGAATTTTTAAAATGAAATATTTTTATCTGATTCAAATGGCGTTTCCATGACACGTTTAATTCAGGTATCGTTACAATATAAGCAGCTCTTCCAATTTTTTTAGAAATAACACCTTTGATCCATGTTTTTACATTCGGTTTACGATAATCGTGCACAGTAACACTTTCACCTGGTTCAAAACACAAAAATCGTTTTCCAACATGATAAAATTTTTGTTTATCTTGACATTTTATAACACGTTCTTTCAATTTTTTATTTGAATTGGGTAAGAGATCATCAAAACGGGTTCTTAAATGACGACCCATCAGCAATATAGCAGGTGTTTCTTGGGTGGTACTATGAGGTGTAGAGCGATATTCAAACAAAAAATTATTTAAAATGATATTGATGTTTGAAGTATAAGATTTGCCTAGTGCATTTTTTAACGCATTCTTGTTTGTTTTTACCGCGTTCTCGGCCGCGCCATTAGACGAAGGATTATATGGGGGAATCTTAATATGGGTTATGTTATTTTTTGAAAGGAACTCCTCAAATTCACCAGAACAAAATGATATTCCATTATCAGTACAAATTTGTTTAGGTAATCCAAAACGTGCAAAACAAGACCTTAAAATATCGATTGTTAAAGTTAAAGTAATTGAATTCATTGGAAAAACATCTATCCATTTACTATGGGCATCCAAAATAATTTAATACTGTTTATTGAGATATGGGCCCATAAAATCGAGATAAAGTCTATGCCAAGGTTGCTCAGGATTAGGCCAAGAATGCAGAATTGATTTATTGGGTGCTTTTTTATTTACTAAACAAGTTGTACAAGTTTTGCAAACTTCTTCAATTTGTTTATTTAAATTGGGCCACCAAAAATATGATCGGGCCAAGCTTTTCATTTTAACTGCTCCCATATGTGAGGCATGTAAACTTTGTAAAATTTCTTTTTGTAAATTACTAGGAATAACTATGCGATTGTTCCACATTAGACAACTAGACTCTATACTTAATTCATTTCTAATGCGATAGTAATGCTGTAACTGTAAATCTTTATTGAATGATTTATTTACTGGCCATCCCTTATTGATAAATTTTAATATTTTACATAAAATTTTATCTTTTGACGTAGCTTTTTTTACATTATTAAAATTTATCGCAAAATCACAATTATTTTGAAAGTAATCGACGTAATTTAGATCAACATCTAATAAAGAATTTTCTTCCAGAGGCAAAGGCAATCTTGACAAGGCATCAGCTGGATTTCTATCAGTTTTAACAACTTCAGTTTCATAGTGATAGCTTGATAAAATTAAAGCCCACCTTTTTAAGCGATTTGCAGAGTATTGCGGAATATTTTTATTAGGATGAAAAATATATGATAATGGTCGATTCACGGAAAAAAATTGTAGAACAAATTTCTACAATTATAGATTTTTTCTCTACAATAAATAGTACATATAGGGACAGGGACATTTTGTAGTAACAATTTCCAAATATTTGTGAAGAATGTATTGTAGAGTTATTATCTACAATATTTAGTAAAAATATCCAAATGCATCATAAGAATTGTTCTACAAATTGTTATAATTTTTGCTATTCATTGTATGAATTTATATTAAAAATGTATTGCGTTTTATGAAAATAAATACGAAAATTTTACACAATAAATAGTAAAAATTTATACAAATTGTAGTAATTTTTAATAAAACTTGTAGTAGTATTCCATAATTATTATAATTATAACCTAGAAAAAAATGTTCCTTAATAAAATATTCAATTTATTGTTTTAATATAACAGATACAAAGTCTTAATTACATTATGTAATAAATAACAGTAATAATAACACCCTCAGTCGCAGTTGGATTTTCTGCACCTGAAAAATATGAAATAAAAATTAATAACGATTGAACTGTTCATACCCTTAAAACGGGGATATTTATCACCTTTACACTGATTTGGATATTAAATAACTAAGTCAGATAACTTGTAACCCCCAAAACGTTACTTTAAGTTCGGTTGTCCCTGATATCAACCTTGTAGCTCCGGTTCACTCAAGTGGAGAAGGGAGTGGGTGATTACTTCGTAATCACGGAAAAATAAATTATTTTAGCTGTTCTGTTAAATTGGACGCCAGGTAGATCTACTATACCAAGCCACTACAAATCATAAAAGTCCTACTTTTAAATCTACCAAATAAATAGGAAAATAAAAGACAACCTTAACTCAAACCTGGTTTATTTCCTAATTGGAAGATAGTTTCCCCTTAGTTAATGACCCCTTTACAATTAGTACGCTATTAGCGACTTCAAACACAATTCATATGCTAGAAGGACTAGATTTTTACTTACATACCTGAGGGCTAATCATAACCCCAAATTAATACCAGTATTTACAATATTTTAGCGCAGTGTACAGAAATTAGACAGGGTTAGTTCATTGAATCTTATTAATAAAATCAATAATATTACTTGTCAGTACCCCATTAAAATCCCCAATAAAATCAATAGTATTACTTCTCAATGCCCCACGGTCATTAGCGTTGGATCCAAGGCGAAAGACATATCAAGCGCAACTCATAGAAAAGGTTAACTTCATTTAATATTAAAAATCCTGTAATTTCTGTATATTACAGAAGTTCATATCCAAAATACTTATAAACTAAAATGGTATTTGTTTCACTAAACAATGTGAAACATACTCTTATTATAAAACACTATGAATTATGATATATGAACTAACCATGAAACATAGGCAATGAGGGCCTTTAATAGCATATGAACACAACGTTATTTAATCTAATAAATTCATAAAGAAAACTGTATACCTATACGTATCAGTGGTAGACTAAATAATAAACCCCAAATTATAACCGAAACGTTAGAAAAATAAATACATAATTTCCACTTATCTCCTGGTCCGTGCTATTTAAGGCTAGCGTTGCCACCTGTGGCATGTAGTCCTATGATACCAAATTTCTGAAGTTCTAGAAAAGTATATGAGGTGTTTGAACCCCAAAATGGCTGTTCTTCGTTAAATAGGAAGTACATAATCAATACCAGTCAGGAAAACGCTAGTATCTTCACTACCATACAGCTGCACCGTGCCCAGCAACAGTAGCAGGCAACACCGGTACCAAACAACACCGGTACCAAGCAACACCGGTACCAAGCACCCTAAAATGTACAATCCTAATTACAATCTGATAACCTAAATTGATCCCGCCCTTTTATCTCTTGAAAATTAATGTGAATTAATTGAACCTCCCAGAGGGTTTAAATTATTGCCCAAGTAAAGACTATTCAAGCAAAGCATCAAAAGTCCCTAATAAAAAAAATGAACCAGTAAAACTATACAGTATAACCTGTTCCCCATATTCAACCCCCTTAAAATCTGAAAGAATCTGTTATTAAAATGAATGGGTAGCAATATTTACAATTTATCAAATAAAACAAAAATAATAAAACCAACCTCTGTTCCGGAGGGTGTAACTTCGAATTAAACAGGAAATGAAATCTGCGTAGAACTTCTTAAAGACCAATTCTCCCTTCAATATATAACCCAATTACGATCGGTCTCCAACCATCAAACTGCTTCAGGACGACGGATGAGTTGAACTTCAATATTCAATGCTCCTCAAGATGAGGTGGGAAAGCCGGCACACAATCACATAAAAAAATACCGGTCTAACTTCGCGTTAACCAACTTCAAAACGTACCATCAATGCTTCCCATAAAATAGAGACACTTTTACTAGACTCCCTACGCGGGATGATATACAAAATCACATAAAAAAAGTAAAAAGTCTCTTAGCGAATTTTCAGTTCAACACCTCCATTAACATTCCTTGTTGGAAAGAAAGACGAAGCTGCCACGTGTTACAAATTATGCCGTTCTTCGCCCCCTAGCATAAAACCTCGACCGCGCAGAATCACTTTAAAGAAAACCCATTTAAACCAATCGCCACTGTCCGATCTCTAGAAATTATTGTTGGTTATACTGTGCGACCAATGACCTCAATCAACTGCTAGAATGCGACCATTCGCATTCAGGCTGACAGCTCTGTTAACACTGCTCGACCAATAAGAAAACCCAAAAATATGCCCATGAAAAGCAACCACCGCTCCTTAGTTCACGAGTCACTGGCGTATGAATCGAGGTCAGACATATGACGTCCCTTGTCCTCCGTCAAGCAGAGAGAGAGAGAGAGGCATTACCTAAGAATCACTTATCGAACAAAGATAGACATCTCGAAATGCGACAGGCATACTTCATTAAATTAAATGACATCCGACATCAGTTTTAACCTACAAAATACCAAAAACATTGTAAACAACACTTCTACAAGTGAAAAGTATTATTGAGAATCATAGTGAAATTCAGTGTAACCTTGTAAAAATTATGTGAACCCTAAGGGGGAACATTTACCCCAGTTACGCTAAATTCCTTTTGAATAAAATCAACAAAATACAGAGGTTATTGTAAACAATATCTTAAGAGTGAAAACTACTACTGAAAACCATAGTGAAATTCAGTGTAATCTTGTAAAAATTATGTGAGCCCTAAAAAGGAACATTTACACCAGTTACGCTAAATCCCATTTGAATAATGCTGTGTTTTCTCGAAAATCTAATGAAGTTCTACGACAGGAGCATATTCAAGGTAATTTCTAGGATATAAGTTAATTCTCTGCTAGTTTTGAGACAGAAATAGGCGATAAGGCATAACGTTCGATTAAAACCGTTACAAACTAACAAAAATGAGAAAGCAGGTATGTCACAATTAAGACAAAAAACATCATTGAATTTGGCACAAAATTCGATCGTTGGGCACAACATTCGATCATTGGCCACAACTATTTTTTTTTAAATAATCTACTAAGGTTATTTAAATTAGTTATCTAAAGGTAAATTATTCAGAAACAATAATAAATGTACTTACCACCAATAGAATTTATTATTAAAATTTTCTCAAACGCATCGGTGCTTATAATATAATAATGTGTTATTATATAGGTACGCGTATATGTACCATGCTTTGTTATGTGAACATGGCGAACGGCTACTGCTGTCTGGCCATTTATGATCGACGTCAGAAAACGTTGGCCAATAGCAGAATCCTGTTTTGTTCACATGACTTAGAATTTCTACAATATTATAGAATATTTTTGAACAATATTGAATATTTTTCATCAGAAGGGATGTAAATTATTACTATTTTTTGTAGAGAAAATTACTATTTTTTGTAGAGATAATTATTAATATTTGTACAATTTTTTTCAGAAGTTAGTAGTAGTAATTACGATAATTGTAATAAATTTCTACTTCTACAAACAATAGTAAAATATACTAAACATTGTGGAATTATTTCCTATTGTTGTAGCATGTGATTCGATAATTCAATTGCTACAATAATGAATAGTTTTTAACTATAAATTGTAGTAAAATTTTCTACAAATTGTTAAGTATTTTTCTACAAGTCTACTACTACAACATTGTAGTAAAATTTTCTAGTCACATTTTTTGCCGTGTTATCTATTACTAAAGTAAATTTTCTCAAAAAAATAAGTAGTTATGAAATTTGCAAAGACCATAAATGACTCCCAAAGCTTCTTTTTCCAAAATACAATATTTACGCTCAGCATCCGAGAGCATGCGCGATGCATACCCTATTACCCTATGCGAACCGTCTGTCATAATGTGCGAAATTAGAGCACCTATTCCGTAATCACACGCATCCGTTACCAAACGAATTGGAAGCTCTGGGTTATAGTGAACCAAAATCGGGACATTAACTAATATTTTTTTTATATTTTCAAATGCATTTTGGCATTCATTTGTCCACTCCCATTTGGTTCCTTTTTTTCTGAAAACTTCCCATAATAATTGATAAGTCCTAAAAATTACTTTAGGGAAGTAACATCACTTGGCTTTGGTGCGTTCACAATGGCAGAAATTTTCGTTTCAGAAGTATGTAGTCCCTCTTTATCTATATCATGTCCTAAATAGGTTATTTTGGATTTAAAAAAACTACACTTCTCCAACGAAAATTTCAACCCCGCATTTTGTAATCTAATTAATACCGATTCTAAACGTGCTAAATGTTCTTCGCGATCTTTACCCGTAATCAAGATATCGTCTAAAAAACAAACAACTCCATTTAGCCCTTGCAGTAAAGATTCAATAATTTTTTGAAATTCCAAAAGGAGCACGCGTATATTGGTATAGTCCTTTATGTGTTGATAAAGCCATTATTTTTTGTGACTGTTTATCTAAACAAATTTGTTGATACGCATTAGAAAGATCTAGTTTTAAAAATGCACTCCTCCCTGTAATTTTACAAGTAAATCCTCAATCTTTGGTAAAGGAAATTGGTCAATTTCAATAAACGAATTTAAAGTCACCTTAAAGTCTCCACAAATTCGGACAGAACCGTCTTTTTTCAAAACTGGTACTATAGGAGTTCCCCATTCCGAATAATGTACCGGTTCAATTACTCCAAGGTTACATAACCGCATTAATTCATTTTCGACCCTTTCTCTCATGGCAAACGGCAGAGGACGTGCACGGAAAAATTTAGGAGTGACTTGTATATCTGATTTTAATTTAATTGATATTACACTTATATTAAAAGTTTCTAAACCAGGAGCAAATAAATTAGAAAATTTGTTTACTAAAAAATAGAAATCTTTAGGCATATCTAAAAAATTTAAATTAGTGATACCCAATTCAAATAAATTGAAAAAATTGCGTCCTAATAAAGGCGGTCCTCCATTTTGGATCACCAAAAAATTTATATTTTCAATTTTATCTTTAAAATTTACTGAACAACAAATATAACCTAATGGTTTAATTTTATCCCCGTTATATAGATCAAATATTTTATTAGTAGGATATAAACTTTTATTTTTGAAATTTTCGTTATAGAAATATTCTGAAATCACACTATAACCAACGCCGGTGTCTAAATTTAAAGTAAACATTATTTTATCTTCGATAAATAAATCTAACGAAACTGGATTAGTATTATATTCAATGGTATATAAGGCGTAGTCATCTGACTCTAAATAATTATTTTTAATTTTATTTTTGTTAGATTTATTTACGTTTTTATTTGAACACATCGGTGCTAAATGACCTTGCTTACCGCAATCATGGCAGTAACATTCACGGAAAGAACACCTATCAGTGTTATGATTGTTGCGACCACACACTGTGCATTTTGGTTGTGACGTAGATGGCTTTGAAAAAGTTCCTGCTGGCTTAAAACGGGAACTAGAGGCTTGCGCATGAGCCTTAACCTGGTGAACCTGCGTGGATTTTCTGTAGTTGGAGTTTGCGCCTGAGTAATGAATTTCTGGTTCTTTCTTGACCATTGTCGAGCAATATGGCTGAACTGAAGATTTTGAAGCTGCTATTTCCACTATTTTCACAAATTTACCATCTTTTTTCTCCTCGAAAAGTCTGTCTTTAACTGCACCTTTTTCGTAACCGATAATAAAACGATCCACTAAAGCACGTTCAATTTCGGTACCGGCAAAATCGCACTTTGCTGCTAAATGTCTTAAACGAGCCGCCCACTCTTTTGCCGATTCATTACTTATTTTAAGAGTTTCGTAAAATTTTTCACGATTCGTAAAAACTGGCACAGTAGATTTAAAATGTTCATCTAATAATTTAATTATTGATTTATAGTCTATTTCTTCGGGTTGATCCGGTATGCACATATCATGCAATAGTTTATAAGCATCTTCATTTAAAAGACTTAACAAAATGGCTTTTTTTAAAGCTTCAAGCGTGATTGAATTTGCCAAAAAATAATTTCCTAGACGTTTTTTGTATATTGACCAATCCGCACTCCCGGGAATAAATTCTTGCATGTGGCCGGTATACTGTATCCGGCATTTTATTTGATTTTAATTTAAAAAATTAACTAAAAATAATTTGAAAACTGAATTTACACTTTTCAACTCACTATTAACTAAAAACTCGTCGCCAATTGTAACATATTAACTAATTTGAGGCGATTATTATATCTGTTACAAATACATATAAATAAAACAACAGATTCAGTACCGTAGTTTATTCATGACTGTGTCTACAAATCACACCAATATCGTTCCAATAGGTAAAACCACTTTTTCTAAATATACTTCAATTGGAAAATAAAACAATAAATTAAATCTAATATACAGAGTGATTCACACCAATTACCTGTACATTACAAATGTAAAAAAAAGTACAACATGAGTGACAAAAAACATCAAAGCAAGATTTACGTCGTTTCAGATTGTAAAACAGGATAAAAATAAAATGTTAAACTAAAGAAAACACAAGAACAAATCAATTTAATGTCTTTTTAAATCTTCTAATGTAAGTAAAATAATGTATTCATGTCTAAATATAATATTTATTGTAAACTAGTCACAATATGTATCTTACGAAGTGTAGTTTATTTGATGATAAGTTTCTATAATATAAAATTTTACAGTTATAGATGCTGACTTACAAACAACAATAATTATGTATTAAATTTAACTTACTAGAAAAGAAATTTTATTTTTTATTAAGTTTTAATGTTAGATAAAGAGTTGTTATTGTTATTTTTTTTTTTACCCCAATTGTGTCATTGGAAATGTTTTTTATAGGATACAAAATTTTTAGAACAGTGGCAGTATACATATCGTTTCTCCTGCCAATACAGCACTTTCTAGAGATGATTCCATTCTATACTTTTTAGAAGATATTATCAAATAATATGAGACAATTTTTACTGATGGCAAAATAAAAAGGGGAAAGCTGAATTTAAAGGATGAGGTAATACCATGTACATTCCCAAATCTCCCTTTATACTTGTATTACAACAATAAAAAATTTGTTAATTGTGTTTTATTTTACTCTTAAAACTATACAGGGTGTTAAAAAAAAAGTGTCACAAAATAAAACGGGGAGTAGTATGGGCCAAAATATGCAGAAAAGTCTTAATAAACATATATCCGCAAATGAATGGTTTCAGAGATACGGAGTGTTTTGTGTTTTGTATCATTTTTTGATTATCTTTTTTCATTCTCAAAAACTTGCTTTTCTTATCGGAGTCTACCGATGTTTTTTCATAGATACTATTTGCAGTTATTATTTTGTTGTGGGTGAATAATTTTATAAATTTTCGTTATGCCTGTTTACACTAATATTGAATTAGCTGACATGCATTATATGTACGGTCGTGCAAATGGCAATGCATTGAAATGGCGGGAGGGCACTTTGAACATCTCATTTAACTCTATGTTGTTATTGATTATTTATAAATATCATTGTTTTTTTATAATAATAAAAAATTGTTATAAACACAAAATGGTCCGTATCTCCGAAACCGTTAATTTGCGGTCATATATTTATTAAGACTTTTCTGCTTATTTTGGGTCATACTATTCACCATTTCATTTTGTGACACTTTTTTTTAACACCCTGTATATTAGTTTAATTCAAAAAAATTTGCCACAAAATTGTACTTATCAAATTTCAGCATTCAAGAAAACTTTTGGAATTTGGTCATACGTACCTAATTTGTACTTTATACAGCTAAAATTAAATAATTTATCAATTAAAACATGCAAGACTTACTTAGAAATAAATTCAACAATATGTTCTGTGCTTTATTTAGCTATAAACAAGTTTATTTTTATTATTTTTTTAATATTATTATTATATGTATAATTCCCATAAGAAGCCATGTATTTTAAACAGCTTATGCAGTACCAGCGCCCATGCGGTTAATTATAGAAGCTCAATTAGCATGCGTTTTTTGGGACCGTATTTTGAGTATGCCGATTTGTCTCCTTATCTCTAGTCTTCATAGTTTATATTGTTGTCATTTGTGATCTACATCTTGTTGTGAAAACAAATTTTGAAAAATCAAATAGTTTTGGCTCAACAGAGGCGTTACCGTTATTCTAGTCTATAATAAGAAACAACCTTAAGTTTTAAGCCAATAGCCAAAAGTTTATTTTAATTTTGTTTATTGCCTTTCATGAAAATTAGGTATCTACTCTTGTTGTGAACTCATAAATTGGTTAGTTTTTGAATTATTTGTACTTAACCATTAGTCGATACCTAGCCGAATCTCATACAGCCACTGATACATTTGTCGCCTGTTCTTAAAAATTAAGGCTATTTTATCTTCTTAATCGCAGTACCTTTTAAATAATGTGTTCTAAGTGCGTGGATAATCGAGATAAATAAAATGTACATTTTTTTACCTACGGAAGAATATATGTTTACTTTATGTAGTCACCATCCGAGATAATTTCAGATTTTCATGTTTTAGGATCCCTAGATTACGAAAAACATGTTTCCTCGTTCCCTCGGCCCGCCTGTCGTTTTTCGTCTGTCGTCTATAATTATTTTTTCGTGTTTTTAGGAATAATAAAAAAGTACTGCTATATTCATGTAATATAGTCCCCCCATTCATCAACCTAAAATACCTTGTCAGACTTTTTTGCTACCCTGTATGTATAGGATCAGAAAATAAAAACAATAATGTAATAAAGAGATCTTTTTCGCTAACCCGTATATTTGTTAAAATCGTAAGCTGTACATAACACAGCAATGAATTGAAGTTGGTATGTATATGGATTGGCTTAGATTATTTTAATTTCATATTTACCTGAAATATCTATTTAAAATCATAATTGCCACATGTTTTAAGGACAGTTCGCCATGTTTTTCAAAAATATTATAAGCTTGTACGGTTAGTAACCAAGACGATATTAGAAAAAATATTAGGACCAGAAATAATAACATTGTTCCTATTATTTTACTTTCTGGCCGAGCGTATATTATCTAAAAATAAAAAATGTATTAAGAGGTTTATCGATAAATCAAACTGTATAGGTGGATAATGGTTGCTTTGTTACCGAACAAAAGATTAAGTATTATGATTTAGCTAAGAATTGAGCCACATTCTGACCAACAATGATATTTACGTTAAAAAAAAGCTGTTTTGTTTGTTAAGCTTTCGATATGAAAAATTATTTTATAAAGCACTTGTGAGATTAAAAAGTAATGATGTATTTATAACACAAGTATTAGAAATAAGAAATTTAAAAAAAAACCGACATCAAAAACGTGCAGATTCCATCATCACATCTCAACCAAATTTATATGGAACCACCCCTGAGGTACCACCTTACTAACAAAAAAAGGATCATATTAATCGGACAAGGTGGTAAAGCATTATAGCTAAACATACATAAAAAATGAAAAACTTGAGGATTTTCTCATGGACCCAATTATTAGATTTTGACCAAATTTATATGGGACCACTCCTAAAGTATTCCCTTTCTAACAAAATAAGAATCATTGCAATCGGAGATCGTGTTAAAGAATTATCGCTGAACATACATAAAAAAAATATAGCGACGAATTGATAACCTCCTCGTATTTGTTATAGTGTGTTTAAGCTCTATTGATTTTGGGCGTGGGTCAGGTTATTAAATAACTCGAATTACTTTGAAAAAGAAGTTGAGCACCACTATATTTAAAACTTACTATACTTGACTTTAGATTAGTGATAAAAATATAGAAAATCACTAACCACTAACAAATTATATTTAAACCAAGTTTTAGATAAGGCAGCAGCAAATTCTAAATCACATAGTTTTACTTAAATTAAATTTAAAATAAATTATTTAAAAGCACACTTATCTTTGTACAGGAGGTAGTAAATTAATTAATTCTAAACAGTATCTCCATCGTTCTTACTATTTATTATTAGTGAACATATTTCATTTTAGTATCAACATTCTAAACGTTCAAACTTAAAATTATAATATTCAAAATCTCTCTCGTACATTTTATTTATCAATTTAGTAGTAATTATTGAAATAAAAATACAATAAAATAGCAAAGAAAAACAACAGAACCCAAAACTAAAATTAATAACACTAGATCAACTAAATTTGTTGTTATGTATAGACTGTTTTACCAAACCTTTTGTCAATCTTATAAAGTTGTTAGGGAGGCCGAGAGAAAACAAAAATCCAAAATTAAAAATAATTGCACAAATCTCACTGTCCTAAAATAAACCTCGCACGAACGCATTAATAAATAATACATATGAAGTTAAAGTTATCACTTTTGTTGTTTACTCATATTCACTAAATTGTTCATTTTTTTAAGGCAGTAAAATTTGTGCATTTTTAACGTATTTTTTTATTTTGCACTTTAAAAAAATGGCATTTACATTTTTGTTTTCTTTTGACCTAGCCAACGCATCTGTAAAAGATTGGACAGGGGTTTGGTAGTAAGACCCTGTATATTGTTTTTCAAAATTATAGAACCACTTAGAAATCTAAATGTAAAGAACTTCCTGTTTATATAATAGATTAACCGTTATTTATTACCCACTAAGCAAGAAACATATTTGTGACGTTTGGTTACGTTAATTTAAAGTAAGTTTTGAAATGTTTTCCTCTAAACAACTTATTGATGTAACCATTACGATTTTCTTTAACGTTTTAAGAACACAACGTTGTTGGAATGTTAAATTTAAGCATGTGTTACGTTATCAACAAAACGTGCTAAAAACGCAGCATCCATGTTAGTTTAAAAAACGTTTATTTTTAACATTGTACAAATGTTTTATATCAACTTCTTTGCTATGTTGTAAACGAAACGTGATGGAAACATATCATTCATGTCAGTTTAAAAATAGTTTATTTTTAACATCGGAGACATGTTTTGTATCAACTTCTCTGCTATGTATTAAACGAAACGTGATAGTACATAGCATTCATGTTGGTTTAAAAACAGTTTATTTTTTACATCACCATCGAATCGAAAATCGCCATTTTAACGTTGTTAAGCGTGTATAACACCTGTGATCTGTGCACCTGTGTAAAAAATGTGAAATTCTGTTTATTTTTTCTTTGTTGTAATACTTGTAATATTATCAGAACAATTATCTTGTTCTGGTACATTTTTCTGAAGAAGATGGATCGTAAAGTAAGTAAACATATTATTATTTTACGTATCTAATAAAGTACCGGGTAGTGTCAACAAACAATAATGAGGTGTTTATGTAGTAATGCAATTAATGTAATAATTGTTTTTTGTTGTTAAGAGACACTGGCCTAATCCAAGATAAGGTCAGCTCTACCCGCGGTACTTTCAGCTCTTTTTTCATCGCTGACAAAACTTTTTTTAGGTTATGTTTTTATTGAAAAAAATAGATAACGGTTTAATCCTGGTTGGGTTGGTGTATTTTAAGAAAAATAAAATCAAAACAGCATAAAACAAAACAATAAATTCTAACAAAAAATTGTCACCAGCAACAAAATTCTTTCCAATTACTAATTTTATCTTTTGTGTTCTGAAATTTATACCTGAGTCTACTTACACAATCTGGCCATATTTTCTTCTGACTTATTCTATTTTGGTGCATAGTTCAAGCCTTCTTTATCTTGACAGTTGCTTATTCACAGTGTCGGATTGGGACCTCTAGGGCCTACCTCTAGGAGGGAGAAGGGCCCACCTTTTTCATTGCCTTATGTGATTAAAGACCAAAAAAAGGCCCTCTCACGTATTATAGGGTTTCTTGCATAATTTGGGCCCGCTGCCTAACCGAAAGCCTACTGAAATTAAGTATTTTCTATTTTTTTTTTAAGAGTTTTAGGTGATTTCTCTGAGAATTTTGCCTTAAGTACCAGCAGCAGTGGTAATAAAACATGGAAATTTGATTTATTTCCTAGATATTCATTTTATTGAAATATTTTTAAATTTTTAGTAAATGATGGCTATTACCATAATCAGGAAAATGATCCATCAAATTACTGTTATTTGGTTGCCGAGGAAACCTCAACCAAAAAAGGTTGGTGTTTTTTTCCTTTTTTTTATCCAAGACTTTATTCTATTTATGTTTTTTTCACCTCGAAGCATATAACCATATATAATTTGGCCCCATATAATTTTTTTCTCATTTCAGGGATAGATGAAGGAGTTGAAAATGAGCAGATATAATAAAAGTGTCACCCAAACAAATTATGG
Source organism: Psylliodes chrysocephalus (assembly GCA_927349885.1). Classification (NCBI taxonomy): domain Eukaryota; kingdom Metazoa; phylum Arthropoda; class Insecta; order Coleoptera; family Chrysomelidae; genus Psylliodes; species Psylliodes chrysocephalus. Next base: position 16,617,514 of record OV651817.1, read on the forward strand.
ATAAACTTAATGCCTTAGAGAAGAAAATGAATTTTATGATTATTCAATTGAATGCTTTGGGATGTATGAGCCGGTCTAATGATTTAAAAGAAATTGATTTTTCACAAAACTGCCCGATCTTCCACTGCAAACCCTTTCCCATATATTGGAATTTGAAAATGTTCTCAAAATTTGCACAGAAACTTCTAAATAACTAGTGAGAAAACCATGAAATACTAAAATTTTTCGAAGAAATCCTTATAGGTTTTTTGTTTTTTTCAGTTCAAATTCTATATTATTCAGAGAAAATCTTGGATTTTTTTTTTGCTATAACCTGTAATTATTTTGGGTCAAAATATATTGAAACTCTAGGATTGGTTAGTTAAAAACGATTTTTTGCCAATAATTAGATTTTCCTTTTGTAGTATAATAAGTATCTACAAGTTGCCGGACGAAATGGGCCAGAATTCGTTCGAAAAGTTCTGGTAACTGTGTTTGACAATAAATTAGCGATACATTGTTTTTGGACTAGACAAAAAAACAACTACAGAATTCGAGAATGCAAGAGTATCAATGTTTTAAAAGGTTTTAAATCAGCATTACAAATTAAAAAAAAAAATGTACAATTGTCACTTTTAGATGCAGCGCAACATATTCACTACTGACAAAAAGTTTGAGGTGGTGATTATGGATTGGTTCAGGCAGGTCAATCAATGTCTGAAGCGAGAGAGCAGAGGAATTGGTAAAAGAATTATTTTAAACAGTTTAGCACAATCAGGCGAATAATTCGTTTTACTGCCCACATTTCTGGGCGGTAAGTAATAATTATTTGTTGGATTATTTTTTAAACATGCCAAATAGATGTTAAAATTTAAAATTTTTATGCCTTGAAATTTAAACACTCGATTGTGTTCGAAACTTAATTAGTAGGTACTTTGGGCGTTAAGTGTAGATATTTACCAGTCGAATAATATTGAAAAACTTCGAACTCTATTATTGAACAGTAAACTGCAGTCACCGCCCTTAATACTTAAATAATGATTAAATATCTTAAATTCTTTATAATTATTTACCAGTGACCAGTAGCAGCAAACAAAAAAACAATATTCCAATAAGAGGTAAATTTAATTCATTTTCAATGCACTTTTTTTTTAATTTGTTTTAATCCACTTCAACTAATATTCGATGATTATGTTACCTCAATGTTGATGACTTAATTTCAAAAGTTTTTTTTTTCAGGTATATGGCTCTTAGAAAGGTATTTCCATGTACCCATTGTTTTTTTATTATTATTATTATTATTATAATTATTATTATTATTATTATTATTATTATTATTATTATTATTATTATTATTATTATTATTATTATTATTATTATTATTATTATTATTATTATTATTATTATTATTATTATTATTATTATTATTATTATTATTATTATTATTATTATTATTATTATTATTATTATTATTATTATTATTATTATTATTATTATTATTATTATTATTATTATTATTATTATTATTATTATTATTATTATTATTATTATTATTATTATTATTATTATTATTATTATTATTATTATTATTATTATTATAATTTTATGTGAATTAAACTGGAATATGAGTGATTTATTTATTTGTTTGTTTTTTTATTTATTCAACAAATGACATACCAATATGTTTGTAAAATAACATCTTTGAAACATTAAATTGATAGGTAGGTTAATTTTTAAGGAACATCGAAATGTATGTGCTGAAATAGTAATTTACGTTACAAGACCGGAAAGTAGTGTTTTACAGGTCGAGACAAGCAGATTCCAGGGCGAGCCGTAGGCGAGTCCTGGAAGCTTGGTGAGACCTGTAAAACACTAATTTCCGGTCGTGTGACGTACAATATTTTTTTAAGACCGACTTTTTAAAGTAAACTAATTTTATTTATTTTATTTTATAGTTATAATTAAGTAATAATCAACAGATACTACATACAATTAAACAGAAACTAGATAATGCATAAAATAGCCAAATACATTATTTTTGAATATTTATGTTAAATGTACAATTGTGAACGTTAAATATCTGAAGAAAAGATGTTTCTGAAATACTGGGAATTGTTATGTTTTTTGTAGCGGTATTAACAAAATTAGTTTGCTGCATATTGTTTGTGGAACATCCCGCATGGATTTTGTTTGCTATATCAATTTTGTTTGTCATTGAATTTTCAAGGTAACCTGCTGCTACGGTTGAGGATTTCCATCCTCCGTGCCGTTTTAAATTTATAAGATCACCCCCTCCATCTACTAGCAGAATCGCTGAGCTTCGACGAAAGCAATGACCTGTGAATTCGCTTGGATTTTCCAATTTAAGATAGGAGGCGATTTTGCTATGGGCTTTTCCCACAGAATGCAAACCTACTGCTTGGGTTGAACACTTCCCATTTTTAAAAAAAATAAATAGTCGTTTATGGTTGGTATGCGGTGGCCTCAATTGCAAATAATTCTTATAAAGTTGCAAATCTCTTTGGGAATTTACAATAAACGTTCTGGTGGTATTCGTTTTTGTTATGGGGATTTTAACTATCAACATTGTTTCCTTATCCTCGATATCATTAAGTGTCATATTAACGAGTTCTTCGCGGCGACATGCACATGCGGAACCCATAATTAAAAGCACCTAGAATGGAATTAAAATTTATTGTAATCAGTTTTTACTTCGTTTCTTTGATTTTAACTTACCTTAAGCATAAGATATTCGATATCGGGAGCATTGTTTAGAAATGTTTCGATTTGTTCTCTTAACATAATCTTAGATTTATTTGCTATATGACCAACTGATTTCTTTTTAATAAACGCTATTAATTTGAAAAAATCGTTGATATTTACATTATCTTTTACAGTCATCGTAGATTTCAGCATGGAATATAGGCTCCTTAATGATGAAGGAGTCAGTTTTTGTGATATTTCGGCAAAATATGCCAAAAGCACTTCTTCGTTTACATTTTTTACTTTTTTTCTCGGCACCAATTTTTAAATGTATGTCTTTTCATAGCGGTTTTTGATTTTATTGGTAATAAATCGTAAATAGCTTTCTTCGCTGTTTCTAAAATATCTTGTGGAATTTCATTTTCAGCATCTGAATCCATATTATTTGTAAATTTGAAAACTCACAAATCAAGTTTGACATAAACAATAAATTAAAAATCAACGAACTGTCACTTGACAATAAATTGCAAGGCAGCCTGGATTATCAAACAGCGATTGGAAAAATTGGAAAAAAGAGGGACCGGTAAAGACTATTTTTACCGGTCCCTAGAGTCTACTTTCTGGTCTAGGCCGCCAAAACGTTACTTTCTGGACGAAAAATTGTCCAGAAAGTGTATATTTTCTGGTCGGTCTTAAAAAATGTATTTTTTAATAAGATAAATTTATTTACAACTGTTTTTTGCAAAAAAGACAAACTTTGGCAGATGATAGATGGGTCAATTCTATTTTTTTTTTTTTTTTTCTTAAATTAACATAGGCCCGATTGGTTTTTGTGTAAAAGTTACAGTTTCATCTTAAAAAACATATTTCAATATTTTAATTAAAAGTAGGCTCATAAATAAAAATACTGGTTGATATGACAAAAATTATTTGGATTTACTATGATTATTGATTTAATATTTAATAGTGTGAAAGTTCTGAAAATAAAAAATGAATTTATTCTCAACTAAGAAGAATGAAGATACTAATGTGTTCGTATATGGGTATTCCAATAGGAACTTCAGAAAAGCAGCTCGAGAATACGATGGCACCTTTAAATACCTTCATCGGTATTCTGGAGCTGCTTGCCTGTCGTTCCCATTGGAATACCCATATGCACAAACAAAATATCTGGTTACACCTAAGTGGTGAATAAATGCATTTTTATATAAAATTTTCACAGTAAGTGTCAAATAAATAATAAAAATTACACAAACAATTGTGATATCAACTGCATTTTGATTTATCAACCTACTTTAGATTCAAAAAATGGAAATATATTTTTAAATGTTTTTAATTTTTTAACAAAAACGAATTGGACCTATGTTTATTTAAGTAAAAAATTTTTAGAATCGGCCAAAGTTTGTCATAGATCTTGTAGAATATCTTGTATAACGTTACATATCAGTAATGGTATTGAATCATCTCAAAAATGAATAATAATTGTTTTAGTTACTAAACAAAAATGAATAAAACATTATTATGATTCTGGATTCAAATCATCTCAAAAATGAACCAAGTCTGTTATAGTTTTGAAACAAAAATGTAACTTTGGTAACAAATACAACGATAATAAGTCAGAAATATTAGCATTTTAAAAACGCAAATAATATGTTTTAGTTGCGAAACGAGAATGTAACTCAAGTAACAAAAGTAAAACATTTTAGTTAGTACGCAATAAAAACATCTTAAACACGAAACTAATATGTTGTAGTTTCCTAACTGAATTGTTTATCTATAAACGTAACCGCAATTTTGTTATGTTTGAGGACATTTTACGTAACTATGAATAAAAACACGCTGTAACAAATCCTTTTTATATAACGTAACACTGTAACTTAAAACATATATGAGATGAAACTGGAATGTTTTTTGCTTAGTGGGTAATATATACTATTCCTGTTTCATCAGTGAATAGCACTCTCTTTCAGTCATCGATCTTTATTTCATTTTTTATATATGAGCTCCGTGCCGTTACAATTAACACACTTTTTAATGTAAAAATGTTTGAACTACAAAATGGCGCTCAATATGTAAGAAAACCGTTAAAATGGTTAAGTCACAATAATATTCTATTATTGAAATATGTGTTAAGCAGCTTATAGAGACATTATGGCATAAAATGAAAAAGCAGTTGCGTATAGCACCCGCAAGATCAGTGTCAGGATTAAGAGCAAATATTCGAGAAGATTTTCTATAGTTTGATAACATATTGTTTTAAAGTAATATTGCCGTTATCAAAGCTAAATTTGGCGTGGTGTAATTTTGTAAATATTTTACAAAATCTATTAAAATTGTTTTTCTAAATTATTTATAATATTTAGTTATTATTTTTGGTTTGTTATTTCAAATAGAGGGATTATAAATAACCGTTTAATAATTTTACAAATCCATTTACAACTATTTAAGAAATTTTACAAAGAATTAAATAGAATACCAAAATTACGTGAACACTTTATCCTCTAACCCAGCCATACTCAACCTGCGGCCCGCGGACCGCATGCGGCCCTCCAAGCTTTTTTGTGGCCCGCAACACTATTATTGGTCGCAGCGCTAAATAGCATGCTAATTTTTAATTAAACGATTATAATTTTGTGGGATACTGCAAAAACAAGATAGCTCCACTTTTGGAGTTTTCAAGTTAAGTAGGTACACTTTCTACAAGTGTAAAGTAAGTCTATATTCGTGATAAATAGATAGCCAATAAAAACTAGCTCCATGTTAATACATTAACAATATGGTCAAATAAGATGGAGTGGCATTTATAACAAAACATAATCATAGCATTGTGTTCAATTGATAAATATGTCTACCAAAACCAGATAATAGGCATATAACTTATTTTTACTAAATATATTTAGTCCGATTCTTAATAGTGTTCCTGCCAAAACAAGATAAAGGCCAGAAACGAGGGGGAACCAATAAGGTCAAAACGTACCTGTATTTCGGAAATCACTTAAAAATTTTTTATGTAATTTAGGTGATTTTACGGAAAATCCACCTTAATTTAATACGATGATCTTTTTTTCTTGCCATTTCGGGTTGTGAGAGACGAATTGATTTCGACCATGATTTTAGATGATGATTTTGAAATTTTCGAGAAAATGTGTAGTGATTTCGGTGATTTCCAGTGAAAACGTGCCAGTATTTCAGGAGTGGTTTGCCGCTACTTATTTTTGTTGAATGTGTTTGTTAAAATATTACAACATTGTGCCCACGCCATTTGTTTTGTTATGACTAGAGCCGTCTCTGGCCTTTTTCGATTGTTCCGAAATTCACGAGATGATTACGTCACCCTTTTTTTCCGCGATACAGCTAACCTTAAACAATCACTAGATAATAACACGTGATGTACGAATCTCTGTGGTGAACGAGTGATTGGTCAAGATGTAACGGGTGATTGGTCAAGCTGTAACGAGTTATTCGGCAAGCCGTAACGAGCGAATCTTTATGTGAAAATTCGTAAATAAAAGTATTAGTGGTAACATGCGAATATGAATTTTAACCATACTTTCTAATAGACAACGTATCGAAAGATTCAGCTATCCTAAATACATACCACCAGAAAAATAGATTTAATTTATCTATGGGCGAGGGTGGGGAATTCGGATTTATATGCCGAACTGGCACAGTATTTATTCAGAGGGATGCATGAAAGGATAGAACCTTTTGAAAATACCTACAAAAAAGTGCAAGAAATAAAGATTTACTAAAATCTTGCAAAATCAGATACACCTGATGAATTTCACCATTATTATCACAATCTACCTATATCCAATAATGTTACTGTAACTTCGACTGAAGATCGTGACACATACATTGAATTATGATTTGTATGTAGAGCTAAAATAAGCTAAGTTACGTTTCTTCTCTCTTTTTTTACCTATTATTGATAGATTATTAGTTTATACTTTGTGAACAATGTTTTCAATACCTTCTTCATTGAAGTTAATAATCGGTTTGAAGCTTTTACTGATTTTTTTTTTTTAGTTTTAAACGTTTGAATAGTGTTTTATCGAAACTCTATAAATGACAGTTATCTTGTTTTTGCAGTAACACAACAGGATATATTTATGTTTTGTGATTTATTTATTACTAATTTTAAAAAGATGTCCTAAAAAACAGGTTATCATCCAAAAATATTGCGGCCCGTGTAACATAGCACATAATACGAATGTGGCCCGAAGGAAAAAAGGTTGAGTATGGCTGCTCTAACCTTACAAACGTGACAAAATAACTACATAAAAGGTCGATATTTATAAATCGTACTTGGCCAAGGTATTTTGAACTGCATCCTTGAACTAAAATCAAAGTTCGGGTAGAACTGTTTGTGGCATATTAATTGTGTATTATATGTATCCCATTTTAATTAAAAATAAAAGTTTTTGAAGAAGTTAATGTAAACTATATTTTTGTGTATGAACAGAAGATTATAATGATTTATTAATATAATAACAGTTTGTCAGCAACCAAAGTTGCTAAGAAGCTGCGTTTAACCTTTGTCATACAGTATGGTTCAAATGAAAGGAATAAATTCATTATAATGGAAGTAGTTGGTTTTTCGAAAAAATGATCGGACAGGTCAATTTTGTTTACTCAAAGCGCATTTTTTAAATAAAACTCAATTTTCCATCACTTCCCATTTTTGGGCAGTGACGTCATTGACAATTTTTTTAAATAGTAACCCCATTTTTTTTTTCTTGATTTTGTTAGATCTTGCAATTTCCTACTCGGAAACATAATATTTGAAATATCTTACATAACAATTTTTTTTTTAATGAAAGTCATCAGACACATAAATTTTATTTTATTTTGAGAACACAATAAATGAATAAAATATAATTATTTGTAATTAAGTGCCTAATCTAACAAAATAATAATAATACTATTAATAATAATAATAATAATAATAATAATAATAATAATAATAATAATAATAATAATAATAATAATAATAATAATAATAATAATAATAAAGAATTTGTGAAATTGTCATTAAATACTTTTTATTATTATTATTATTATTTTTTTAGATGAAGCACTTAATTACAAATAATCTTTTATTCATTTATTGTGTTTCAAAATAAAATAAAATTTATGTATCTGATCTTTAAATTCAAAAAAATTGTTATGTCGGATATTACAAATATTAGGTTTCTGAGTAGGAAATTGCAAGATCTATCAAAATCAAGAAAAAAAATTGGGGTTACTATTTAAAAAAATTTTCAATGACGTCACTGCCCAAAAATGGGAATTGGGGATAAATTAAATTCTATTTAAAAAAATTGCGCTTTAAGTAAACAAAATTGACCTGTCCGAGCATTTTTTCGAAAAACCAACTACTTTCATTATATTGAATTTATTCCTTTCATTTGAACCATACTGTATACTAGGACTGCCACGTAATAAAGGTTTGTCTAAAAAGTGACAAGTGTGTGTCGCATGTGACGCGCTAAGGCAGGAAGATATCTAGTGCATTACACGGAATGACAATTGTTTTTAAAAAACTGTCATAATGATGTGTAAATATAACTACAGATTCTTGACAACCCAAGTTGCTAAGTAGATAATGTAATTCGACCCATTTCATTATGCAGTCATGCTCTAATCCTCCAAGTCCGGATAAATCAGGTTTTCCGTATAGTGCAGGTCCAGCACAATTCTCTGGTTGTCGAAGTTTTGACGCCACAGTTTATGCTGTTTGTACTATCTGCTTCTCATATTCTATACGATTAAGTGGTTCTGTTCTGGCAAGGAACTTTCACTCGAGATGAGTGACTATAGGTGTCTTCCTTTAGTCGATTTGTTTCATTTGACATATGTTGTCCGTACTAGGATGTATCTCATTTCCAGTAATACCGCCGTCCAAAATCTGTAGTAGATCTTGGTGTAGTTGATTGTCGTTATTTTTGGTTTAAATATTAAATTGAGGAACATCAGACGTAGGTACAAATGTACAGTGCAATGCCGATTTGTCACACTCCATATACAAAATTCCATAAAATATGCGAATTTCGATTTTATGTGCATATAGCCATTATGTGTGATTTGTTTAAAAGAGACTGGCTTCAGCTTGCTCACATTCGTTCTTGTTGGTTTTGTTGTCAAATTGCCAATGATTTTTAATCGACTTCAAAAATGGAGGAGGATTTTAAATCACTTCGTCGGAATATCCCATGCAACAACATGCTATCATTATGACGTGATTTTTTGGTGTGCGTTACGTCATTTGATATGAAAATAACGTTATGCGAAATGACGTCATTCCGTATCGTCATTTTGACGAATCGATATCACGTTAAAGTAACGTGTATATCGGGTGTCCTAGGCTAGACAAAATGACGTCAATATCACGAATCTACATAACGTCAAAGTGACGTCTATATTGGGTGTCCCAAGGTTGGTAGAATTATTAAAAATTCTAAGCAGATGAAAGTTATTTATTTAATCCAAAAAACACATGAAAAATATATTATAAAAAATAAATTACACTGGTAAATAAAAAAGTCATGAGCAAGAAACCAAAAGGAATAAAAGCACTAAAGAATATTAGAGAAACTGACACAACATACCTAAAATTGCAGATTTAATTTCAATTGGGGGTGGGCGAGCATGCTTTACGATTTCATCATCTTCAGTATCATCGAATGACAGCTTTCTAGTTGACACCTGTTTTCTTTTAGTAGGTAGTTTATCAGCCTTGGAATGTAGATCTAAGGTAACTTCGACTTTTTTTAATTTGGTATATCACTTATCATTATCATCTAAAATAAAAGAACTATTAAAATACAGTCGACTTAAAATTCTTAAAGATAGAAAGTAATTGTGTATCTAGTTATAAAAGCTGAGGGAATTACTTCACCGGAGAGTGAGGTAGTAGCCCCAAAAACTACCTTCTCAGAGGTATACATATAGTCTGAGTTTATAATAAAAGTTACTAAAAAAAAAGATCATATATCCTGTGAGATGATAAAAGGTATCTAAATCAAGTGACTACATAAAAATCTTTTATTTTCAAATAAACTATTAAAAAATACCCTGAAAGAACTTATAATCAAAAAATAAAAGTATAACATTACTCACCAGTCCTAAATTATTTCTCTATCAAGACGACCAAAATACTTATTTTTACGCGGCGTCAGCCATTTTCTGGTCACCTCACAACCGCCAAATCGTCATCATCCGGTTTTTCAAACTCAACAATGCAATACATCTGTATAATATCAAAATCGGTTTATTATACTTTATTATTTTGTCACATTCTAGTTTTTTTTTTTTTTCTAAAACATCTTATCAAATAAAGTACAATTTAAAAATGTACCACGTTCACGACTGTCACGAGAATCAAGAAGATGGAGGAAACAAGAAACAACAATGACAATTGACAATATGACATTGACAGAATATTTTTTACTTTAGTACTAGATTGGTTTAAATAATTGTACCAGATTTCATTAAAATGTACTAGAATCGGTTTTCTCTCTGGTTGCCTTAGAAATATTATCAATTGTTTAGGATTTATTAGGTCTTTTCGGTACTTTTTACTAGTTTAACTTGTATTAATTACATTGGACGACAGCGAACAATGTACTGAATTTCGTTTCTAGCGTACCTGTTACCTAGATCCAGTACAGTTGTACTAAATTAGTAAAACTCATTGCTATTTGACATTCAAGGACATCGGAATTGGGTTGACAATACGTTAAAAAGAGACAGGCAACAAAATCTTAAATGATTAATGCTAGAAAACGGAACATTACTAATTATCCATATCGAAACATAAGGCACCGTAATTTTACCAAAAAAATTTACAAACTGCAGCTCGAACAAACTTAATATATACGTGTTTTCAGTTTAAGCAAATTTCCAATTAGGCTTTTTATATTTCAACACTTAAAATATATATATATAAAATATACGAAAAAAAAACGTAATATTGACGAATTCTAAGTGACATCTATTCTATGTCATCACTGCGATGTCTAATACACGTTACTGATTAGGATATTGTATTTCGGATAAATTAATACTAAAAACTTACGTCATAATGACGAGTCTGTATTGACGTCTAATTAACGTTGCAAAAACGACGTCAAAGTAATGTCATTAATTGGGATAGTGACGTTTCTGACGACGAGTGAACCTAAAAATCACGTCATAATGACGGCACCTTGCTGCTTGGGATATATATATATATATATATATATATATATATATATATATATATATATATATATATATATATATATATATATTACGTAAGTATTTTTAGCGATAATTCATTACCACCTTATCCGATTTCTGTGATTTTTTTTTTGTTAAAACGGAAGTACCTCAGGGGTACTTCTATATACAATTCGTAAGGATATTTTCAAAGGCATTGGCACGATTTTCAAGTCTGTTTTTACTTTTCTAACTTGTGGTGTTAAATTTTTGTATTTTTTATGTTTAACTGACTTCAAAAAAAGAATGAGATTCTCAAATAGTCTGAATATTTTTTTTCTGTATGTTCAGCGATCATTCTTTACCACCTTGTTCGATTTCTACGATTGTTTTTGTTAAGAAGGGGGTACCTCAGGGGTATTCAAGATCTAATGATGAGATCATAAGAAAATCAACAAACTCAATTTGTAATTGCATGGCAACTGTACGATTTTAGATTTTATTAAAATTACTTTTATAACTTGTTTAAAGAAATGATATGGTTTTAATGTATGGGGTTGCTGTAAAAAGTTCTTGTCAAATTCAGATTTTCACTTAATTTCTATAGTCCGATTTTTTGCGCAAAGAGAAGAATCATGTCTTAATATTAAGGACGCCATTTTAAATATAATTATTGTATTCTAGTATTATCGGTCTTAAAGACACAATAGGTTTTATTTTTATTAAAAATTTATATATTTGCCGTTTTTGTGTTTGTGTTTTACTGAAGATTGGACTTTTTAGCTAGATTCATAATCTTGGATCAGCATATTAAATATTTCTCATAAATTTTGTATCCAACCGACAATAGGGCCGCTGGTACTTTACATTTGAGGTTGCTATAAAAATCAATAATGATCGGTAAAAAGAATTAATTGATCCAGTTTTAAATTTTAGTAAAAATTAGTTTCTTATCAAAGCGATTGTAGGAATTTAAGAAAACTCTATGCAATAGAACTTACCTAGTAAAATATCACGTGAGAGTGATCCACTATAGTACTTATGTGCAACAAGAGTAGATATGATGGCCATATCGCACGAAGACGTAGTATGAAGGAGAGTGCTCAATTGTCTGATATTAACTTATTTAGCATATGCATAGAATATATTTTATATCCATTCTAGGAAGTAGGAACACTGCAAAATATTAAAATCCACCAATTACAGTTCATGTTTTGGTTATCTGACTACTATTAGGTTTAAAATTTGAAATAAGTGATAATTCTGTCAAACAAATTGTTATTATATATTTTAGTTATTGAAAATAAATATAGATTTAAATGAGTTGTTCTTGTGTAGAATCGATAAATAATTTTTATTTCGTCTATATTTATTAATAATTATTTAATTTTAATAAAACTATATGAAGTTAATTTAATTAGTAGTCCCTCAATGGTGGTGAGGTTCGAGCACTTGCCTTTCATGCGAAAGGTCTGGGTTCAAATCTTAGATTAAAGAGACCGAAGATGTAAGATTGCACACTGCGCATGTTATCTGTTTTAACCTTAAATAACCCACCAATTGAAAATCATTGTTCGCACGACGCCACCCGAATTGCTTCGATTGTTTTTCATTCAACGCTCACCTCCGCTTGAGTTCAATCACCATTGACAGCTGTATTTTGATTTATTTGTTGGTGTTTTAGCAATGTAAAGTGTTCTAGTTATTCAATTTTAGGTTCAAAATACTTATAATACAAGTACCAATGTTATGAAAGATAAAAAATATATTCGTTTTCAGCGGTAAATATTTATTAACGTTTTGACATAAAGCGCCATGATTCTTTAGGCTGTATACTTCAGATCCGCATTAAGAGGGTTCAATAAATATTGAGCATTAAATACATATTTTAGAAAACAGATTTCATATTACTTACGAAAATATACAAAAGGGTAAAATTTTGAACATTTAATTTAAATAAGAAGTAAATAGGCATTGTTGCTAACGAAATTTTGTTTTTAAAAAGTAGTTTTATAAGAATATTTACTAAAGGTGGTTTTATGCCCTTTTTTGTAGACAAATAAGAAGTAAAGAAGCATAGTTGCTAGCTAAATTTTATTTTTATAAGGTATTTTTATAAGAATATTAGATGAAATACAAGATGACCTGCTTAAAATTTCAAGGTTTATCTTATTTGCGGTCAAATCGAAAGTGACATTTGAATCTTAAGTTTTAAAACAAAATAAAACGCACAATATGATCTAGTATAAGCAAAAAAATACTAATGTTACGAAAGTTAATCACATTGTTAATAAAATGTTACATTATAAACCCCTAAACAACTCGTAGTCTAATCAACAAGTTCAAAAGCGTGTTTTTGGGACATACTATTACGAAACTTATGTTCAATAGCTCATTCGATTCGGAATTATGTCTAGATCAATGTGTGAAGAAAAATTTTGGAGTGCAGAAAAAATTGCAAAAGTTATAAACAATTAAACAACTCAAAAACAAGGTGTTTGGTTTTTCGCCTATAGTTTGTAAACTATAAATATTTTTGGATTTTTCAAAAAAGATCCTTAAAGAGTAGCAAATTTGGTATAAATAAGTTCCAAATCATGGAACTGTATCTCCATTATTTATAATTTTAATTTAACGCTCAAAGTAGCCTTCCGCGCGCCATTTTTAGGTTGCGCGCACGGCGTCGAAATTGAGTACGTTACATAAAATAATTTTTTTAAGTTAATAAAATTAAATTTAAAAAATTAAAAAAATTACGGTGTATTCTAAACACTTAGAAGAATTCATTCTTGTTGGAATTTTTAATAAAAATTAATTTTCCATCAAAGTAGGTTATTGTTAAATAACAAAATTTTTAGAATTTCTCTCATCATTACAAATTGATAAAAATATTAAATAATTACCGTAAATTTGTTTTGCTTCGTGGAGCTCTTTTTATATACATATAAAACAAAATAGCCTTCAAAAAGTTTAAAAAATGTTAATACTTTGTTAATAATAATTTTTTAAAGTTTACAAAAACAGAAAAGTCACAGTGGTGCTGGTCAATTTATTATAATATTACTGTTTTAATGTCGAGAAAATACATTTATTAATTAAAAAAAAAATTTTTCCTCCATTTGTTTATAAATTTTTTATAAACAAATTGAGTATTTCAATTTTTTTCAAATTTTTTTTTACAACTTTCTAGACAATTGCAAATTATGATTTTCAAAAGAAATTTTTTTTCTTAATAATAACTTTTAATTGCTTATAATCGTTTTTTAAAATATATCTATTGTTTAAATTATTAGTTAAGAAATGTGTTTTTTTAAAATCATAATTGACAGTCCTCTACAAAGTGACAGCAAAAAAAAATTATAATTAATATTTCTATTGTTTATTAAGTTAACAATTTGTTATAAACAAATTCCCAACTTTGGTTTATTTTTTCCTGAAAGAAATAAAAATTCCAAAAACGACTTAGTACATTAAAATTATAAAACATTTTATTCCATTTTTTATTAAACTTTGAAAATATACGTACTATCAAAGTTGCAGCAGCTGATCCATTTGTTGACTTAAAAGTTGATATAACTTTTAAACTAATGGAGATACAACAATAAACATTCAAGACATTTTTATTGAAATTATCTCTCAGATAAGTCATTTGTCAATTCCGTACCTATTGTCAATTTGTTTTGTTTTATATTTGTGAATTGACAAATGACTTATCTGAGAGATAATTTCAACAAAAATGTCTTGAATGTTTATTGTCGTATCTCCAATAGTTTAAAAGTTATATCAACTTTTAAGTCAACAAATGGATCAGCTGCTGCAACTTTGATAGTACGTATAAGTTCAAAGTTTAATAAAAAATGGAATAAAATTTTTTTCGTAATTTTAATGCACTAACTCGTTTTTGGAATTTTTATTTCTTTCAGGAAAAAAATAAACCAAAGTTGGGAATTTGTTTATAACAAATTGTTAACTTAATAAACAATGGAATTATTAATAAAAATTTGTTTTGCTGTTACTTGGTAGAGGACTGTCAATTATGATTAAAAAAAAACACATTTCTTAACTAATAATTTAAACAATAGATAGTATATTAAAAAAACGATTATAAACAATTAAAAGTTATTATTAGGAAAATTTTTTTTTAAAAATCATAATTGGCATTTGTCTAGAAAGTTGTAAAAAAAAAATTTGAAAAAAATTGAAATACTCCATTTGTTTATATAACATTTATAAACAAATGGAGGAAAAAAATTTTTTTTTAATTAATAAATGTCTTTTCTCGACATAAAAATATTAATATTATAATAAATTGAAAAAAAAAAATTTTTATAGCACCGCTGTGACTTTTCTGTTTTTGTAAACTTTAACAAAATATTATAAACAAAGTATTAACATTTTTTAAACTTTCATGAAGGTATTTTGTTTAATATGTATATAAAAGAGATCCACAAAGCAAAAAAAATTACGGTAATTATTTAATATTTTTATCAATTTGTAATGATGAGAGAAATTCTAAAAATTTTGTTAATTAACAATAACCTACTTTGTTGGAAAATTAATTTTTATGAAAAATTCCAAGGGGAATGAATCCTTCTAAGTGTTTAGAATACACCGTAATTTTTTAAAATTTTTAAATTTAATTTTATTAACTTAAAAATATTATTTTATGTAACGTACTCGGTTTCGACGCCGTGCGCGCAACCTAAAAATGGCGCCGCAGAAGGCTACTTTGAGCGTTAAATTAAAATTATAAATAATGGAGGTACAGTTCCGGAAGTCGAAACTTATTTATAGCAAATTTCTTCCTCTTTAAGGGTCTTTTTTGAAAATCCAAAAATATTTATAGTTTACAAACTATAGGCGAAAAACCAAACACCATGTTTTTGAGGTGTTTAATTGTTTATAACTTTTGCAATTTTTTATGCACTGCAAAATTTTTCTTCACACATTGATCTAGACATTATTCCGAATCGAATGAGCTATTGAACATAATTTTCGTAATAGTATGTTCCAAAAACACGCTTTTGAACTTGTTGATTAGACTATCGAACAAAATTTACGTTTACTAAATCCAAATTCTAGCAATATTTATTATTTATTATACAATCGAATGCGGTTTCAAAGATAACAGGATCAAAAAATCCGAATCTCTAAATTTTGGAGCTAAATGCTCGGATAAAAGCAAGCGACCGATAGGGGTTACAAAAATATTCGGTATTTTTTTATGAAAATCAATTTATCCGTTATTTTTATTAATTTATGTTTATTTTTAAGATAATATAATAATGGATTTTAAAGGAAATACAGAAAGAAACCAGATTTATTTAAAATAATCGATTTTTCCAAAAGTATTTATTCGGTTTTTTTAATCGATTATTTTCGATTAATTGATTTTCGGTTTTTTAAAGGTGTTATATGAAAATAATCGATTGATCGAATATAATCGGTTATTTTATATAACCGATATTTCGGTTATTTTTTAGAATTATCAATTTACCGGATAATTAGCTCTTTATAATCAATTATTTTCGATTCATCGATTATTTTCGATTTTCAAAGATAATAGAATAATCAATTTTAAAGGAAATATAAAAAGAATTATTAAAAAATAATCGACAATTCGGTTATTTTTTGGAAAATAGATTTATCGTAGAATCGGCTTTTTAATTAATTGGTTATTTTCGATTAAGCGATTATTTTGGAATTATCGATTATTTTTGGTATTTCAAAGATAATCTAATTATCGATTTTAAAGGAAATATTATAAAAATAAATTATTGATAATAATCGATTGATTGAAAATAATCGATTGATCGAAAATAAACGATAATTATTTTATTAATTTTTGTAAACATTGATTTATCGGTTAATTGCCTTTTTAATAAATCGATTATTTTTGATTTTCAAAGATAATCAAGTAGTCGATTTTAAAGGAAATACGACAAAAAAATAGACTGTTTGTATAATCGATCGATCGAAAATAATCGATTATTTTCAATGATCGATAATTTATTTAGATAATTACCCACCCTAGCAACCAAATGACTTTTAATATGTTTAAATTATAAAATGTTATCTGATTTCAGACATGCATTTCTAGAGTTTTATGTGACTCATCATCTATATTAATTAATATTCCTAAAGAAAGAAGCTGAGGTTACAATACGAAACAGCATTTTCTCATTTTGACTAATTTTTAATATTATGTAATAGCCGTTTTTTTTTTCTCCTGGGCTCGTCTGACTATGTATCTCTGAATAACACTAAAGCCTATTGGCTTATTGTGTTTTACCCCATGTTAGTTCATAGCACCCACTCTGTCACCTTTGTACCTTGTACAAGTTTGTACAGATCCTTGGGTGAGCGGGTTCTATACGTTGTTGGATCAACCTGGGGTTGTCCAAAAAGAGCCTGTCTTTTGCGATCTAGAGCTTCGCATTCGCACAGTATGTGTTTGGCCGTTTCTAGTTTCTTGTGACATATTCGACACATGAGTTCCCCATTGCACATGCCAATTTTGTTCAAGTGTCCCTTTACTGAGGCGTACCCAGTCATGAACCCTGTTATTACTTTTAACTGGTTCCTATTCATTGAGAGTAGTTCTCCAGTTCTTTTGGGACGTGGTCTGCCTATGAAGGCTTTTCCATGTGCCTGTTTTGGGGTGTTTCCCCAATAATTGATATGTTCCCGAATCCAGTCGTTTATGAAACCCCGGACTGTAATTTTTGGTACTCCTGGGTTTGTGTCTGGTTCCGGTGTTTCTTCTGATCCTCTTTTTGCAAGTTTGACAGCTTTTTCGTTGCCTTCGATCTCAGATAAATAAATAAATAATAGATACAGCCCTATCATGCAATATTTGTAACCAGCATCTCCTCTCACTATATAGCAGTGGTTACACGACTTGATTGGATATTCGCTATTTTGGTTACACAGCTGATTGGTTAGCAAAAAATTGACAGGAATACGTTAGTTAGGTTAGTTATTTTATTGTTATTTTGTAGTTCATTTTGAGTTTATTTCGTACTTCAATTGAAACATTTTTGTGGTTTAAGTTATTTTGGTGCATTTAATTGCTTAAAAATGCCAGTGAATTGTATTGTGTGCTCGAGAAAGTATCTCAAGTTCAGTTCGATAACGTTTTATAGGTAAGTAAATAAAAATCATTACCGCTGCATCACACTTTTTTGAGGGGTATCATAATTCAAAATAAGGTTTAAACAACAAAAATTTATTTTAAAGTTTAAAATAACATTCAACGTCGAATTTCGAAATATTTTATTGTGCCTGTGTTTAATAACTTTGAATTTATTAATAGGCTATCTTTAAATTAAAGTTGTATTGTTATGCACACTGTACATTTAAGAAGGCTCTAGTGGCATTCACTTTAGTTATAAAATCTTAGTGTTGCTTTATTTTAATGACAAAATATATTGTTAGAACACCATAGTTATTTTAAAGTATACTATGTTGCATTCTGTATTACATATGAAATCCTACCTACCTATATGAATAAGAAAACACTATTTATACCTATTTAGGTTTCCAAAAGATCCTCAAACTAGATATATGTGGATGAAGAGTTTGGGTATACGTGAGGATGAAGAGTGTATTCAGTAGATTTTGTTCAAGACATTTTGAGGATTCTGCCTTTGCTAAGTCTCCAGGAGGAAAAATGTTTTTAATGAAAGGAGTAATGCCCTTATTTTACTCACATCCTGAAGCTGTTCCTCAACTGGAAACTATGTCACATTCTAAACCTTCTACATCTGAAACTAAGTGAGTATTTGAACAAAAACTATAAATAATAAAAATGTTTTTTTGTCTATGTCTAATTAATTTGAATATTCTAAGTAGTAGTAGGGGAACCAATAAATTTTGTAATTTTTTAATTACCTATTCATGTTATTTTAATAACACAATAATATATATATGTAATTATTATGATATGTTTTCTTATTGTCTAAATTAAAAAAGGTTTCATTTATCTCAAGTGAATGTATATTATATTTACTTATTATAGTTACACGTCACATAATTAATTTAATTTGTAAATTGTGTAGTAGGAAAATGGTTGCCAGTATCGCATCATCCTGGAAATATCTAATTCGTATTCTTGGAGACTTGTCTCGATTCTGCTTACGATCCTTTAAGTCTTTCAAAGTCATCCGTTTTTTCCACAGGTACAGTCTGAAGAACATCTAAAGCATCCCCTTGAAAGGCGATGGTCACATTTTCTCTCGTTCAAACGTCCACGACGAGATTAAATAAGAATTGGGCAGTAGAAGAACCGATAATTGGATCAATCTCTTACGGCTAAGACAGGCTAAGATACTTCTGGGTAAATGATGAATATAACCAGAAAACATCATAAGCCTGTGTGAGATCTGTATACCCATTTATAAATAGTAATGTTAGTACCCGTAAGGCCATCTATGTTTCAGCTTCATATAAGTGTTTCTCCTAATATCACAGTCATCTGTAGTCTGTGACCCCGTAGGATTATAGATCGTACGTAGATGCCGCCACGAGTACTTAATAAGAGTCAGATGCGCATTGTCTCGCATTACAAGTTCGTATTTCATTTTGAGTTTTGTCTTGTATTATAACCATTACTGAATTACTGTGTTTATCAGAATACTAGAGAATAAAAGCTTACAACAAGGTGTTGTTATATTGAGTAGTGCATAAATAAGGCATAAATCACAGCCTACATCTGCCTGAGCAAGAACAGGCTTCGTATTGTAACAGGGTTCCTTACCGGGCATTATCGACTAAAAGGACACCTTAGTAAACTGAGAGTAGTAGAGGATAGTGAGTGCAGATTCTGTGAAAAGGAGGACGAAACCTCCATTCACATTCTAACTGAATCTGTAGTACTCCAGAATCCAAGGGCACCATACCTAGTAGGAGGATATCAAATATAAAAGAGAGAGAGATTTACCTAACACGAAGCCACTCCAAATCCTACACTTCCTTGAGAAGATAGGATTGGAAGGGTCGTTATAGGCATTGAGACATTTCCTTGGTGCATTAGCGACAGAAGGGGCACAATAGATATTTTAGGTCGCAGTGTATTAACACCCCATTCCCAACAACATCTCAAGTGAATGTATATTATATTTACTTATTATCACGTCTCATAATTAATTTAATTTGTAAATTGTGTGGTAGGAAAATTGTTGGGTTTTATTTATCTGTAGTTAACGAATATTAGTTTTAGTTATCTAGGTACCTGTCACATAATTATTTTATTTTTAAATTATTTGAAAGGAAAATTGTTGGCAACTAAATTATTATTATTATCATCACCCCATTATCCATTATTAATTGTTATTTAACCAAATGAGTACAATAACACAACGTCTCTAAAAAATTGCTTAACGTTGTTCTATTTCTATCTGACAAAATTCATCGAAATTAAGTTTTAAAAGCCAAAATGTTTGAGTTTATCATTCAAAATATTGTGTATTAGAAAACCTGGGCAATATTTTAAAACGGTAATTATGAACTTATCAGTTATTACATAAGTATCGCTTTATTCTAAACTGTTATTATAACATTTGTCTTTGTTTTGTTTTCCAGATCTAACCCAACTATTTAATAAAATGAATTACATACCTATTATAAAAATTGTTTTTTTAACCCTACTTTCCCAATTATTAAAAACCATAAATATTTTGTGCACAAAATTTAATTAACTTAAAAGGGACTAACAATAAACAGATACATTATTCTATTTTTTATTACATATATAAGCGGTACTCATAATAAATCAATAAAAATAATTTACAAAAGAATCGATATTATTAAAAAATATTAGTACAAAAATTTAGAATTTATAAAACCTATCATTTGCAACGTTTATTCAAGTTATTTGTGTATAAAAATAATGTATGTTTTTAATTTAAAAAATATATGTATTGGTCGACTGAAAAATTCATTATTGACGGTTTTCCATAAACATCTCATATTAGAAACATTGATCCATTGAAATATCTCAAAACTAATAAAATAATATAAATCAAAAGCATTTCTATTGACATTTATTTGATACGCTACTGAATAATAAAAGTAAACAACCCCCGCTCTTCCCCTCCTAACAACTGGCTTGTATATGTTGCTTTCAAACAAACGCAATGTAAATTTTTGACATTCAGTTATCTATTATTATTTATTTATCTGAGCCTTCGATCCCTTGGTGACCTGGCACCCAAAATAGTTTTACTCTATTTCGGTCTGCCAGTGTTCTTAGTTCTTCGATGCATTCCCATACCAGCCTCGACGTAACTTTCTGACTCGATATGGCCTTAAGTGTCGCTTGGCTGTCTGACATTATTTGAATATGCTGATTTTCGACAGCTCTTTCATTGTTCGTTTTTGCACATTGCGTATATCTCGGCCTGAAATACCGAGGAATGTATTCCTATAGCATAGCTATGGTTAGTAATAGCCGTAGAAAAAATATAATGTTTAACTCTCAAGGTTTGATTTGCAGTATTTGCCTGCGCACATGCTTTTTTTATAATACTCGTAGACATTGAGTACCATTTCTTGCTCTATTAACAATATTGTATTTCATCATTTTACTATAGTCTCTTGCTAAAAAGTCCATAGTAAATAAACGCTAACGAAATATTCTATAAAAGGTCTTCTCTTTACATAAAATGTCGTGGCATATGTTTGATATTAAAAAATCACGTTAATTTTATTTCATAATACAAAATTCCATTAAACATATATTTTAAATAAATCTAATAGTTCATTATGATGCTAATAAACAAAGTCCGGTCCCTGACACAGAGTTCGGGTCTCTGCCCAGTTTCTCCACTTCGTTAACCTTTCTTTAGAAATTGTCAACATTACGGCGTATGTTATCTCTGGTCTCTTTTATCTAAGGTTCAAATCTAAGATGGAGAATAATTAAAGTAAATATTTTTTATTTTTTTTTTATTTTATTTTATATATTAGTCAAAGTCATAAAAAAGTTTTAATTTAGTTGTTTTATTTTAATAACCTAAAACAATGTTTATTATTATTTGTAAATTTTCGTTAGTAGGTCGTACAATTCGAGTGGATTTTACATGTCGCTCTCAGACAATTGAATACTCCGCCTACGACGTCGTGCTCAAATTTCGATATGGCCATTACATCCACTCTTGTTGCACAAATAACTATTTTCTACGAAAGATTAATTAAGAGGTTATTAAGATAAAAAAAAATATTTTAAAAACATAATTAACACGAAAATTTGAAATGAAATGAAACGTAAAAGGAAATATTTTTAGTGGATCACTCCATATAATATAAAATATTCATTAAAAAAAGTAGTAAATTATTTTCAAAAGCATACTTACCTGTTCATAATCTGTTGGATTTGAAATATAATAAAGATTATACATGAATAGAACATGGCAATATATTAATATCATCAAGGTAAATAACCTTAAACCTTGCATACATAATAACTTTTGATAATCTGTATTTAACGGTTGAGTTGTTCTTTGTTTCCATATGTATATCAAGGATAGTTTGATCAAGGTATTTCTAAAAGCTAAAATAAGATTATATTAAATAAAAAAATGTAAATGAAAATAGAAATACTCAAAATCAAGTATCTCACAAAATTAAATACTCTCTAAGTTTACGTTGATTCTAAAATGGTTTAAAAATTGTCTAAAAATAATGGAATGATTTTATTTTGTAACCCATAAAAACAATTAAAATATTTTTTTTATGCCTAAGTTACACCCTCCATTTTTTAATAGATTTTTATATTTAGATATTTTACACAGCACTGAAACTTATTACGACTTCGCAATAGTTGGAAATGTGAAAAAAGAAGATGTAGCATTATGATTTTGGCAGTGGCTCCGTGTCCGATATCGGATACGCAGCTGCGCTTTCTCCCCGTCCGACTTCGGACATAAAGCATCAAATTCTACATGTCCTTTATGTCGATGTGCTGCAGACTTCCTTTAAATTTCTTATTAATAATTATGGGTTATATTTTCTAGGACGAATACAAACAGGGGAAAGGGGTTCTAGGGTTACCAGATTGGAATATCTAAAAATCGGGTATACCAATCAAAAAGCAGTTAAAAAATCATGCTATTTTTTTAAAAGAATAACAGTTGCCAGTACCTCCTCAATATTCTCAATTTCTGAATAAATATTTTACACTTGTGAAATCTCTTCTGATGAACGTATAGTTCATCAGGACACGGAACAAATCCTCCTATATCGGGATTGTCTCGTTAAAATCGGGAAGTCTGGCAATCGTAGGAGGTTCCACAGTTATTATTTAAGAATTAACTTTAAATTGTTGCAATTTATATTTTAAAAATTCATATTTTTTCTTGGAATTCTAAATTTGTCTTTTCTCAAATTGACTGATCATTCTTCTTGTGACGGTTGTCACGTCTTAGTAATCGGGGATATAAGGGGAAAGTACCCAACTTAATAATTGTTACGATATGTTTGCAAAACATAAAATCAAGAAGTAGTTTGGATTGTTATTTATGGAATAAGTTTAAAAAAAACAATTTTTTGTAAAAATTATGGATTTAATATTTTATAATTAGGTATAAACATTTAACATTTTTTATAATAATATGCCTACCTACCTAATTGAAATCTGCTGGACTCAACAGCGGTACAAAAATAAATCTACTTAAAAGCTATAAAGTAGGAATTTATCATATTCATATTATGTAACATAAATTGCAAATCCAGTTATTACTATTTTTAGGCATCTTCAATAATGAAATAAATTTGCAATGATACCATTTTAAACAACATTAACATAATACAGAGTTACTGTCTGACAAATCTTTTTCATAACAAAATGTACAAACACGAACATAATGTTTTTCTTTTATTAGATTTTGAAATCTAACAAAACCTTCAGTTGTAAAAAAGGACCTTAGTATTTTGGCATCAATCATTTTTTCCGTAAATAAGTTTGATACACCAGTACACTCTAAAACTGAATAGTTAGAAAGCTGAGTGTTATTTAATACTATTTGACATGCAATATCATCACCTAATAATTCCTTCAAAAGAAATTTTTGTTTTTCTCTTACATGTTTCTTTTCATATAATTCGGGCTTCCTAACTTTTCTTTTTTTCGGTAAACCAATTACAGTTAGTAGATGACCTTTTGGACGTCCTTTTCCGCGTTTAATTGGTAAAGGCATGGTAATATCTCGAAAATGAGAATATGTATTGAGTTTCTGTTGAAAAGCTAATGATGGATTCTTTCTCGCTTCTTCAATGTCTTCTTTAATTATTTCAACATTCTTCAAATGACTTGCGCTTATGTCTGTGATTATTTTACATTCCAAATCTTCTTCTGCAACATTTATGTCAATATTTTTAAATAGAAAACAATTTTCTTCATTTGTATATCTATTTATCGGAAAATTATGATCCTCACTTGATTTATTACAATAGTCATGCTCAATCTCAACAATATCTAACTCGACGTTTTCTGTCAAGTTAACAGTCTTACGTCCCATACCTACGACCTCATGTAGAGTAACTTTTTTGCCTAACTTCCAAAATTTAGACAAATTTCGTAATAAACTCAATCTAAATTCAAATTCTTCATTACATTCTTCAGATACTAACTGTGCTAACTCTGTTGTAAGAATTGCAGCTTGCTTAAATTTTTTATGTTGTGTCATAGGTTTATTGCGTTGTAATGAAGATACCACAGGCGATAAAACATTCTCACGTTCATTTTCAAAATTCGGATAGCAACGTTCTTCAATATCATTATGAAACATCCTATGATACTTGATGTAATATTTTTGAGACCATCTTTCTCCACAAAGTGTCCCATCAAATAAATTATGACATTTATGGATTCTTACAGAAAAAATGTGTCTGCACGGTAATTGCATACGATTTTGGTATGTGCATGAACATTTTTTATTAGTGGTTAAATATTTGTGATCAGAAGTAGCACGTGAATCGCTAACCTCATATTCATCATCATTTAAAGGTATAACAATATTATTCTTAGAGTCATTATACTGTTTAAAAACACAGTTATATGCATAAGATGTTAGAAAATTTTTGTACTCAAATAAAATGTTATTTGTAGCATTCAGTAATACACCTTTTTGTAAATTAGAAAATAATTCTAAATTTTCTTGTTCATAGAGGCTGTTCAAAACACAGAAAAATTTATTGATTGTTGCAAATTTTGGAATTACAGACTTAAGTTTCTGATTTATACATTCCAACCGATTATTTGTTGTGTTGTTAAATGAGCATTCACCGTCAAATAATGACGGCACCCATTCATTTTTAATGGAATGCCAATTTTTATTATAATAATCTAATACTGTCTTTGGAATGCACTTTGTCATTGTCTCATAAATTAAATTATACCCGTCAACGTTTTTACCATAAAGTAATTTCTGAATGTAGTCTAGGGATATACCCTTTTCCAGAGATGAAATTCCAAGTGCATTTGTACTAACTTCCCTCCGGAAAGTTCTTAAAGCATGAAATTTGCAAATAAGCATAATAATACTCGAAAAACACTCTTTAAATATATGTCTCTCATTCATATCCTTATCAGTCATTACAGTTTTTATTTTTGCCCAACCTGGATTATTTTTTTTAAACGATTCACACATCCATTTTAGACTATCTGCATTCTCATGTAACAAAATTGTTACACATGCAATATTGCTTCCTCCATTAGAATGTTCCACTAGGAAAATATAAACTGGTGTCCTAATAGCCAGCAATTTATAAGTAGCATCAACACACAGAAATTCTGGAAAAGCTTCAGAAACCACTTTCATTTCTGTTGTTTGAAATTGTAATCCACAAAACTCTCCACATTCTTCTAAAATACTTGTAGTTGCACCTACAAATTTTTTGGGTCGTATTTTTACTTATAAAAAGGTACTTACTAGATTGTAGGTTAACATACCTACCATATGTATCTTGAAGCAAGTTTAGGCTGCTTGAAATAGTGGAATCTTGTTTCCCAGGTACTGCTCGTGAGCTAATGTTGTGTAGATCTTTCAATGTAACTCGCTTTCCACTTTTATTTTGTATATGCGACTGAATTAACTTTTTGCTAGCATGCAGACTTAACATGTTCCCAACTTCACTACGGGTATTAAGAGCAATCCAGTCCCTTCTGACGTCACACCGCACGGATCTATGACTTCTCCTTAAAGTATTTGGAACCTTGTTCGCTACATAAATTTGGCAACGTCGTTTGTCGTGCGTGAAGAATAAACATAGGATTGGGTAAGGTCCAAGTACAATTACATGAACACAGGTATATGATCAATTGGCGAAGTAATTCGTTGGCTATCGCCGCCTACTGGGGGTTTAATGGCTTGGTAATATTATAGGAATGTAGGAATACTATTTTTAAACCAAACAACTCAAATTAGACGGTCATATTTTAACAGCGTAATCTTCATCCTATAATATTAGTAAAAGTTCATATAAGCATAGGTCCGAAAACGTTTCTTTTCCAAGATAAAGGTAAAGTCCTGAGACCACACTTTTGTAAATATTTTCTAAACGTTTAAAGATAATTAGGTAAAATTTGGTACAAATACTTATCTTTTAACGCTCCATTTATTGGACTAAACCTCAGTTTTTGATCATCTTCTTAGGTGGGTAAATTAGGGGGAGCTTAGGGCAAAATTGCTCTAAGTTTTTTTTGTTAATAGTTTTTAACATTTTTGACTATAAAATTTGGAAAACCAATATTTTCTGTATAATAAAGCTGCATTTGTTGCATCTCGCTAGGACGCGCCATTTTCAAGAGAAAAGCATGTTATCTTATTCGAAAGTGTAAACAATAATAAGTAGGTCTTTAGAATCAGAACTTTTATTTTTTTTTAACTTTGGAAAACCGGTCACTAAAGAAATTTTAGAAAATATTTACAAAAATGTGCCGTCTGGACTTCACTTGTAACACCCTGTATCTCGAAAACGAAACGTTTTCGGACCTATGTTTATATAAACGTTTACTCCTATTTTTAACCGACTTCAATAAAGGAGGAGGTTCTCAATTCCTCGCAATATTTTTTTTATTTTTTTTTTATTTTTTTTTTATGTATGTTCAGCGATAATTTTTTAACACGGTGTCTGATTTCAATGATTCTTTTTTTGTTAGAAAGGGGGTACTTCAGGAGTGGTTTCATATAAATTTGGTCAAAATCTAATGATTGGGCCCATAAGAAAATCTTCAAACTCTTCATTTTTTATGTATGTTTAGCGATAATACTTTATCACCTTGTCCGATTTATATGATTCTTTTTTTGTTAGTAAGGGGGTACCTCAGGAGTGGTCCCATATAAATTTGGTTAAGATGTGGTGACGGCATCTGCACGTTTTTGAATTCGGTTTTTTTTAATTTTTAATTTCTAATACTTGCAGGATGTATATTACGCTATTAAAATATGACTGTCTAATTTTATCTCGAAAAAAAGTTTTGTAAGTGTTGCTAATTTCACCCCCTATATTGTAACAGGAATATTGAAAAAATACCCATGGTTAGTCCTTTTCGAGTGCATGAAAATTACAAAATTTCAAGTTTATAGGTTTACCGAAATTTTAGAAAAGTAATAAAAACTCAATTTTAGTCACCATCTTTTAAGGGTAATATCTCGAAAGGGGGTGGGCTGAGGAAATTTTGTTATAGGAAAGACCCATCTTAATTTAATTCGAGCAATCACCTCCTGAATTTTGTCGCATGTATTTAGAAACACCCTGTATATTACACATTTTTTTAAGCGGGCAAAATTCTTGACAATCTCTTTTCCCTAATTGGCACATGTGGTATTTCTCTAAGATCTACTAACTCTGGCAGCAAACAATTAAAATAGAAATTTGTCAGCTCTGGTAGCATTTTTGCCTTCCAGAATTTTTCATTTCATAAATTAACTAAAAACTAAATTAAACAAAAACCTAACAACGCCTCAACCACAAACTATGACGATCATAATAATTTCGCACCTCTATAGACCTCTATAGACTAGCAGCGTTGCCATATTCACTGGTATCATTATTTTAATAGAATTAGTATCGGAATGAAAACTATGGTTATCTTTGGTCCGGTTTAAAATTGGTAATCTTTTTAAAAAAAAGTTATTTAGAAAACAGTTAAGATATTTGTTATAGAATGACGCTAAAAGAGCCAAAAAATTAAATTTGTTAAAAAGTTGAAATTTTTGTTTTTCTTTAAAAATATAAGTTTTTCGCTATTTAGCGTCATTCTTGGTTCATTTTTAGAACGATTGGCCTGAACCATTTTTTTTACAATTTTTTTTTACTGCCTCAAATGTAAAATTGATTTTTGGCGGAGGAGCGCCCGTCATGTTGGCTCTTAACATCTAATTTGCATTCAGACACATAGTATTGAAAAAGTTCCTGCAAATACAAAATTATAATTATAAAATAGGTAATAAGTAGGTAGGTCCCACCAAACATGCTATATTAAAAAACATTTATATATTTAAAAAAAAAATGATAAGATTGAAGAGAAGTTGGAAATTATTGGTCCTTATCCACCATGACCTCTTCAGATCTATTTTAGAGTCTAGTAGTCTAATCATGGCTCAAGCATATAATTACATACATCTGGCTTTTCTTCATCTTGTGTTCGAAACCTAAATCTAGCCAGGCTTTCACACTGTTAGAGAGGTAAGACTTCCATCTAATCATTGACTGAAGTATTTTATATAAATGTAACAAAATTATGTTTAGTGGGTAGACATCAAAATAAGCATATTACGAAAATGCACCAATACCTTAGAAACTATATGGTTGTGCTCAAAAATAGCCTTTGTTATTTGCAACCTCTTTATTTTCCGCCTTAACCAAACATCCATAAAAGCTGAACAGTTGCTTGTACGATGTGATCTTCAAATTATTATTAGGTAATAATGCACCTTTGTATAACTTGCCTATAACTTACTTGGTGTTCGGTCTTGCCCCTTTAGAATGACTTCTAAATTTCTTACCACCATGTTTACAGGAAAATTCCACACCTGTAATTTTGAACCAATCAAAATACGTGTTTTTGACAGATCACCGTGGCAACGGAGGTATTTTAGTGGAAATTTTTTTATCGTGGGGTACCCAACAGCGAATTATACTGGAAATTTTTTGACGTTTACAATAACAGACCATTTTTGACAGACTGGTTTTTATTTGTTCACATAATAGGTTTAGTTTTGATACATTTTAGTTACAATGCTAAGGTGTTTTCTATATTCTTCGGCCACTTCTTTTCTTCTTAATGGCGAAAATGCAGGACTTTGGATGCTTTGAATTATGTGTCTATGTCTAATAAAATATATATAATATTTAGACACTAATTTATTCACCTTTTTCCCATTCAGCACTTTGAATTTTGCGTAGTTTAGATGCAAATATTCGTGGACAATTCGGAACAAATTTTCGTTTTTCAAGTTGGAGCCACAATCCTCTATTAATCCGAGTAAGTAAGTCATGGTGCAATGATTGATCATTACATCAGACAATTTCACGCATATTTTGCATAGCGTATGATTTTCAAATCGATTCATTTTTAAACAAATAGGTAATTTTGTTGGTTTTACTTGCTGTGCAATATTCTTTATAGCAACAAAACGCGAGTTATTTAATGTTTTGAACTGTCAAAATACAATGATCACAGCCTCCTACGATTGATGCTTGCTGACGCTGGTTATGAATTTCATACCATTTTAAAGCGCTCATAACGCATGTTAATAAAAACGCAGAAAAACAATTTTCTACCACTTGTAGTTATTCAAAACTTACGTAAAATTAAAGAATATACTATTTTCTATTTTCAAATGGTATTCCCATGCAACTACAATGAGTAGAAATAAGCAATTTGAAGGCCTAAATAATTGCAGCGAAACATTTTTTTACGTCGGGCCGCTTGACAACTTCAAAACTGAAATTATATTCGAGGTTAGGGTCTCACTTAGTTACCATGACAACTCAACAATCAAGGCGACAACACCTTTTATGTTTCACTGGTGACTTGGAGAAAATAATTTGCATTGTTGAGAAACGAAAAATAAATTTTAAAAATATTTAATTTTCAACCATAATTCGGCGTGGAATTTTCTTACCGAATACCACGAGAGGTCAAATTAATATCAGCAAATTTTTTGACCTCTAGTAGTATTACTAGTGAAAATTTTATGAAGGAATACAGACAATTATTGTTTTCTGTATTTTTCAATTTTTTTAAATCTCTTTTATAAAATTTTACAAAATTTAATTGTTCATAAGCATTAAGAGCTTTAATTAAATCGTCGTAAGACACAAATTCGTCCCAGACTTTCATTATCTCCATTTTTTTTTTCTACAGTTTTCACCAGGCCTATGTTCAAACCACTAGGTTCTTTCGTTCGCTGTTGTTGCAGTGTCCACCAGTGTAAATTACACCAGTTATACCACCTTATTTCCTAAGTTTACTTCCCTCCTTATTTCTTATACACATGTCGAGTGTAATTCACTTCTGTTAAATAGCTGGTGGAGAAAATATCCACCAATGAACACCACATCGCCGACAGGAAGGTATAGTGGATTTTACACCGGACCGAACGAAAGGTTTAGTGAGTGTACGTTGGTGTAGTTCATTCTTACACTAGTGTACGAAAGAACCTACTGAATCTAAATGTGAAATAGAAAAATGTGGCCTCGGACGTGTAGAACTATAATCTAGATATCCGAACTCGGACGTGGAGAACAAGCAGCTCCGTATCCTATATCGGACACGGAGCCACTGCCTATGATTTTTATAAATCTCACTTATGAGCAACTGCTTATTTGGATTTTTAAAAATACAAAAATTGATGCAAAGTATTCCATAGGATGGGTATATTTTGCACCATCAGAATTCGTATCGGGTTTTAAAGTAAAACGCAATTAGGCAAAGTATACTCTACTCAAATGAAAACATTGCACCACAGAAATAAGAAAAAAATATTTTGAGTAAAAATAAACCATAATGTATGCTTATTGTTTTAAAAATTGTACAAAATCTTAAAACTAAATGTGATAATTCATAAAAAATAAACAAAAACGCCTGAATGTGTTTTTGAAACGAAGACTAAAGTGCAAATTCACTCAAACCACTCCTTATCCAGTTGAGGTACGGAATATATTCCGCGTTTTGAAGAAATATATACATAAGTTTCATTTTTATTCGACAAAACAGGCGTAAGAAAGTGCGTATGATCGGCCAAAGTGAAACGATTAGACGTGTCTTTTTTGAAAGTAAATAAAATAGGTATTAAATTTTTTTATTTATGATTATTAAAGGTCTGCCAAAGGAACTGAAGTACCAGCAAGAACTATTGGAGAAAAATGTGAATGCAGATTGAAATGTTTAGAGCTTGGTGATGATAAAATTCGGAGGGTTTTCAAAAATTTAATATAATTTGCGATAAACAGAAGCAAGATATTTACTTAGCAGGATTGATTATTCCTCAAAATGTTGCAAGAAAACGAAGCAGGGCTGAAACGGGAAAAGAAAAAGATTTTTTTTTCAAATATAAAGTAAGTCATTTATATACCTTAAGCATCTATTATAAGTTGTTATGCTATCCTTTTTACTTTCCTATCTGTATACAGATATAAGGAAAGTATAGGAATCATGATTTTTTTCGACCTCGAGTTTTTGACGGATTTTTACGTTTTGAGGTCCCCTGAATCCGTTTTGACTATTTTCGCGATGATGTCTGTGTGTGTGTGTGTGTGTGTGTGTGTGTGTGTGTGTGTGTGTGTGTGTGTGTGTGTGTGTGTGTGTGTGTGTGTGTGTGTGTGTGTGTGTGTGTGTGTGTGTGTGTGTGTGTGTGTGTGTGTGTGTGTGTGTGTGTGTGTGTGTGTGTGTGTGTGTGTGTGTGTGTGTGTGTGTGTGTGTGTGTGTGTGTGTGTGTGTGTGTGTGTGTGTGTGTGTGTGTGTGTGTGTGTGTGTGTGTGTGTGTGTGTGTGTGTGTGTGTGTGTGTGTGTGTGTGTGTGTGTGTGTGTGTGTGTGTGTGTGTGTGTGTGTGTGTGTGTGTGTGTGTGTGTGTGTGTGTGTGTGTGTGTGTGTGTGTGTGTGTGTGTGTGTGTGTGTGTGTGTGTGTGTGTGTGTGTGTGTGTGTGTGTGTGTGTGTGTGTGTGTGTGTGTGTGTGTGTGTGTGTGTGTGTGTGTGTGTGTGTGTGTGTGTGTGTGTGTGTGTGTGTGTGTGTGTGTGTGTGTGTGTGTGTGTGTGTGTGTGTGTGTGTGTGTGTGTGTGTGTGTGTGTGTGTGTGTGTGTGTGTGTGTGTGTGTGTGTGTGTGTGTGTGTGTGTGTGTGTGTGTGTGTGTGTGTGTGTGTGTGTGTGTGTGTGTGTGTGTGTGTGTGTGTGTGTGTGTGTGTGTGTGTGTGTGTGTGTGTGTGTGTGTGTGTGTGTGTGTGTGTGTGTGTGTGTGTGTGTGTGTGTGTGTGTGTGTGTGTGTGTGTGTGTGTGTGTGTGTGTGTGTGTGTGTGTGTGTGTGTGTGTGTGTGTGTGTGTGTGTGTGTGTGTGTGTGTGTGTGTGTGTGTGTGTGTGTGTGTGTGTGTGTGTGTGTGTGTGTGTGTGTGTGTGTGTGTGTGTGTGTGTGTGTGTGTGTGTGTGTGTGTGTGTGTGTGTGTGTGTGTGTGTGTGTGTGTGTGTGTGTGTGTGTGTGTGTGTGTGTGTGTGTGTGTGTGTGTGTGTGTGTGTGTGTGTGTGTGTGTGTGTGTGTGTGTGTGTGTGTGTGTGTGTGTGTGTGTGTGTGTGTGTGTGTGTGTGTGTGTGTGTGTGTGTGTGTGTGTGTGTGTGTGTGTGTGTGTGTGTGTGTGTGTGTGTGTGTGTGTGTGTGTGTGTGTGTGTGTGTGTGTGTGTGTGTGTGTGTGTGTGTGTGTGTGTGTGTGTGTGTGTGTGTGTGTGTGTGTGTATGTGTGTATGTGTGTGTGTATGTGTGTGTGTGTGTGTGTGTGTGTGTGTGTGTGTGTGTGTGTGTGTGTGTGTGTGTGTGTGTGTGTGTGTGTGTGTGTGTGTGTGTGTGTGTGTGTGTGTGTGTGTGTGTGTGTGTGTGTGTGTGTGTGTGTGTGTGTGTGTGTGTGTGTGTGTGTGTGTGTGTGTCGCATAACTCATGAACCGATACACAGAAAAACTTCAAATTTTAAACTTAAGCTTTATTCTAGCGTCTAATGAACTGATTAGATTTTGGACAGAGTCGGAACATCTGGGGGGGTACTTTATGGGTGATCATTTTTATATTTTATAAAATATATCTATTATTTACGTTTGGAGAAGAAAATTCTTTAAATAAAAGTTACTTCTAATATAATTTTCTATAATTTTTGTTCTTTACAAAATTTTCCTAAAATGGTCCGTATTCGAGAAATTTGACAAAATGTAAAAAAAAATCATTTTTTATAAAAATTATTCAAATAAAAGTTGTTTGTAATATAATTCTCTATAATTTTTATTCTATACATAATTTCTCTAAAATGGACCGTATTCGAGATATTTAAGAAAATGTGTAAATTTCGAATTTTGAAGAAAACTCAAAAACGGATAAAGAAAAAAACATTAAATTTTAAACTTAAGGTTTATTTCGGCCTGACGTGAAATTATTAGATTTTGGACAAAGTCGGAACATCTGGGGGGGTACTTTATCGGAGGCCGTTCTTATATTTTATGGAATATATATATATGTTATTTATGTTTGGAGAAGAAAATTGTTCAAATAAAAGTTACTTCTAATATTATTATCTATAATTTTTGTTTTATGTCAAAATTTCCTGAAATGGTCCGTATTCAAGAAATTTGACAAAATGTGCAAAATTCTGATTTTTATGAAAATTGTTGAACTAAAAGTTGTTTGCGATATCGATCTCTATAATTTTTGTTTATACATGATTTTTCTAAAATGGACCGTAATGGAAAAATTGTAGGAAAAGTGCTAAATTTAAATTTTTCAGTATTTTCGTTTTCAATGAATATCTATAGAAAAATGTTTCCAGGTAGATGTATGTGGACAATGTATATATTTAGTTTATCCTCTAAACATTTATAGAGATGCTGCAATAGGTTGTACAAAATAACCGGAAAAAGCGTATAACTAGATAGGAAAGTCATGCGTTGGGCACATCAGATTTTTTAGGTTAGGGTTAATGGACAAGAGTATCCAGTTTTCAAAAATGCAATGTGGGCTACACACGGTATAACAAAATTTAGAGTAGAAAACATTGCTAAATCTCTAAAATCTAATATGATACCTCAACCAGACATGCGAGGAAAACATTTAAACAGGCCAAACAAGATCTCCGAAAATATTGTTAGTACTATAAATGATCATATAAGTTTTCCCAGACGATCTTCCCATTAGCAGGGAAAAAAACGATGGACGATACTACTTGCCGGCAGAATTAAATGTTACTAAAATGCATAAATTATTTTTAGAAAAATATGAGCCCGAAGTCTTTGCAGAAATGCAAGAAAGCAAATTACAGGTAACTTACGATTATTATCATCGTTACTTTTTACCCAACTTTAATATAAGTTTTGGCTCACCAAGGTCTGATACGTGTCAGACATGTGACCGTCTACAAAACATGATTAATGCAGAGCAGGACATTGAAAATAAAGCCTCCTTGCGAGTTGAGAATGAGGAACACATACATAAATCTGAACTATTCTATACTTCATTAAAAGAAAAGTCAGTATTACCCTTAAATGGCCCCTCTGTTGAAGTGTTATGTTTTGACTATAAACAAAATTTGCCATTACCCCACATTCCCGCTGGCGACGTCTTTTACAAGCGACAACTCTGGGTGTTTAACTTTTGCGTACACTCTGCAAAAAGTGGAACTTCTGTTTTTTATATGTATGACGAAGTCACGTCGAAAAAGGGAAGTAATGAGGTAATTAGCTTGTCGCATCATTATTTAAATACTTACCTGCCTGAGACTGTACAAACATTGTATCTATTTTTTGACAATGCCTTCTCCCAGAATAAGAACCAAACGTTAGTAAAATAATATTAATAATATTCTCCCTAATTCACCCACTTACGAGTGAATTTTAACCTCAAAAGCTGAGCTTGTGCGGGTAAAGGGACGGCTATTATTATTTGCCGTGGCGTGTACATGTATACTCTCACGAACATAAACCAGAAGGGCATTATGAATATTATCCACCAGATCCAGGGCACAGCTTCCTGCCGTGTGACAGATCATTTGCTTTGATCGAGAAAGCTAAAAGACGCAAAGAAAGGGTACATACTCCTGATGAGTGGAAAGATCTAGTACGTTCAACTTTAAACAAGTTTAAAGTTATAGACGTCAATCAGGACATGATCATGGATTTTACAACACATTTAAAACATTTTTATAAAACTACTTTTATCAATAAAGAAAAAATTAAGTTTAGTATTTCTACTTCTATTTCTAAAATATTAATTATGTTGAATGCAGCCGTTCATCATCACTCCCAATGTTTACAAGATTTTACATCCAAAAATAAAATGTGCCATTGTCTCTACCAAATTCACGAATGATACAACCCTATCCTTTGCCTCTGAAGGAGAAAACAGCTGCTGACGTTAAACTTCTATTATCCAAATACGTACCAGCTGTCGATCTCTGGTTTTACCGAATGATCTTTGGAGAACCCGAAAATAATGAAGTTATGCAAGAGGTTAACAATGCAGCTAAAGATGTTTATGACTCGGATTATTCATTTATGTAATACACACGTCGATTTCAGGTTTAGTTTAATAGTTAAGTTCTCTTAGTTTGTTTACGTTTTTTTAAGAAAACTGTTTAAGCATTTTTTGGAGTTTCCATTTGTACATGTTCGGGGCAACCAGGTAAGTCCAAATTTTCAAAAAAAAAAATGAGGTAGTTCTGTATTTAATTTTTTTGACAAAGCCTTGTTATTTTATTTTCCTTAATTTTTTTAACCACCTCAAAAAAAATTGTTTCTTTCCTTCCATTTTCAAATGAAATAATTAGTTTTTTTTAATTTCCCAACAATTTCGAAAATGTGACTTACCTGGTTATTGCACCGATGTCTTTAATCGCTCTAATATCATTCCAAGGACAAAAGAGAAAAAACATCTGCAACCCCCCTTCCCCCAAATGTAGGAAGGGCGTGAAACTTTGTTTTTTGTAATTAAACATAAACAGACTGGTGTTAAATAAAAAAAAAAACAAGTAAAAGAAATAAATTAATGATGATGACGACGAATATGATGATAATTAAATCGATTGATCCTTTGCAATTTTTTAGGTCGTTTCATTATACCTATTTTATAAAATTACAATCATAATTGTTCTTACCTGATGTATTTTGATTATTCTTGGTTACCATTCCAAACAAAGTGGCAAACAATATCAACGTAAAATAAAATAGCAAAATCAACCTAAAAAATACAGTTAAATTATAAATAAATTGTAAAACAACAAAATAACTTATATAATTTGAGAAATATAAATTTATAAAATCAGTGACAATAATATAAGTGTGTTAGCAGGTAAACAAATTTTGTGTGATTACTCATTGTAATATAATGTAAACAACATTGGAAGTCAAGAGTGGGGGGTGCGGGAAGTGATGGCAGTAGCACAGCTTATACAATACAGCTCCACAACTCCGTGTCGGCGTCTTTGATCTGGCGGTCGAGAACCAAGCAAGACGGAATGGTGCTATCTCTGTTAGATTAAAGGGAAAAGTCGGGCCCGGATTAAGCAATTTTTTTATTATTGAAAAAATTGAAAACCTTGACGTAATAAGGTTGGTTACATGCCATGTTAAGTAAGTTTTGGGAAATTAAATATTTTATTTGTTTTAAATCTGTCAAATATAATTAAAAAAATTATTTAAATATAAATATTACGAAAAATAGCACATCTTTCGGATTAGATGTAAAATAATTTGTATGTGGCTAGTAAAATCCTCGTTAACAAATGTTTTGAGCTAAAACAGTCACTTCACGACAAATTGTGACTTGGATCCTTTTTACACCAAGGGCTTTAATTGTTAAAGAAATGTGTCACGCTCGTGGATGCAAATCAAGTGGTACCCCGTGTCTCTGGCAAGTGTTACTCTTCGCGCAAAGGGTTTATACCTAGATAAACGAATGCTTCGACTGAGGTCTGGGAACTCTATGGTATTTTGGAATTATAAAGAATTTGTGCTTTTATTTTAACAATATTGGTTATATTTAGATGTATTCTTATTAATTGAAATACAGATTTGTAGAAGTAATACTTTAACAGTTTTTATTAATATAATATATTCAATTTTTATCTGACCATACCGAAGTAGGGAATTTTGAAACTTTATAGTAATGTGAAATTTGAATTACAATATTACACGATATTACATAATTAGTACTTATTTTAGGTAGGTACTAAATTTGTACTTGGAGAAAGTAATATCGATTTTTACAAGAAAACTTGAAAAGTAAATTAATTTAGTTCTTATTTCTGATGTAAAACTTAAACCAAGAAAACAAATAAATTGTAGTTTGTTCAACAAGGGTGGATATGATAGCCATATCACACAAAGACGAAGTTTGAGCACGACGTCGTAGGCGGAGTACTCAATCGTCTGATTGTGATATGAACAATCCACTCGATATGGTCAGTATATTTTTTCTACGACCCACTAACGAAAATCTACAAATTTAAAAAATTATTTTAGGTTATTTAGACAAAATAACTCATTGTAAAATAATTTACGAAGTTGACTAATTTATATAATAAAATAAACATGAAAAATTAATTAGTCCTCGGCCTAGATTCGATCCCGGGCTTTTCGCATGGAAGGCAGATGTTCTGTCCTCATCTTCACCGAAACTTTCAGGACTTTAGTTTTAATACTCGTAATTAAATTAGTATCATGTAGTTTGATTAAAATTTTTTTTTTTTTTAAATGTGGACATAATAAAAACAAAAATGCTATTATTTATCGAGTCTACACAAAAATTTTAATGTATATTTAATATCAATAACTAAAATATATATTGACACTTAATTTAACAGAATTATCACTTATTTAAAAATTTTTAAATAATAGGAGTTGGGTGACCAAAATATGAACTGTGATTTGTAGATTTAATTTTGTTAAAGTGTTCTCACTACCTAAAATGGATATGAAATATATTCGTAGTTGAACGCAATAACATAATTTTTCGTTTTGTAGTATGTGCGTAGATTGGCTAATATCCATGCACAGATTACAAAACGAAAAAGTATGCTATTGCCTTCAATTGAACGAATATATTTCATATCCATTCTAGGTAGTGAGAACACTGCAAAAAAAAATAAATTCGTCAATCACCGTTCATATTTTGATCAACCGACTGCTATTATTTTTAAAATTTTAAATAAATGACAATTCTGTCAAACTAATTGTCAGTATATTTTTTAGTTATTGAGATTAAACATACAATAAAATAAGTTATTCTTTTGGAAAACGTTAGCATGGATGACTAAAGGGTATTGGGTTAATTAATTCTAAAAGTGTGGTACAAATGTTATTTTTTGTAGCCAATTCTTCAAAATTATTTTAAAATATCTTTTCAATATTGAATATTAGTTCTACAAATTCATCATTTGACAGTTGCAGATTTCCAAATGTATCTGAATTGGCGTTATCATATGCCTTTTAAAAGCAATAAAAAGAAAAATCGTCTAATTCAACGTGATCTTTGTTATATTTAAGACAGGTATCGCAGGAGTGGATCCGCAAGGCTTTTATTAAAAGGTAACCACACACATACCTGATAAAATTTTTCTGTAGCAATTCGTCTTTACAATAATTTAGGGTGTTAATAATTTCATCATAAAATAAAATACAAGGTGTTCCATTTAAAAAACATACATTTTAATTTTCCAGGCAAAAACGTGACACCCTGTATATCCAAAGATATTTTTAAAATATGTAGGTATTTTTCAAATCCATATAACTTTTATTTAAAACTTTCTTGCGTGTCTACAACAAAATAATGAACAATAACGCACTAATGAGACACCCTGTATAAATTATATTTTTAACAATGAAAATTTCTTATAATGTAGTACTTATCGGTTTGGGTCCTTGGGAAAACTAATGAATGTTTTTTTGCAGGTATAACCCTTATTAAAACAGCTTTTGACTGCACAAACTCATTCTACTCACAGCTAAAGAGTCACCAAAATAATAACAGTACCTTTAACTCAAACAAAATCAACGAAATTATAGGCTCCACGAAATTATACAATCAACGAAATTATACGCACGACTCAACA
The DNA here is from genome assembly GCA_927349885.1 of Psylliodes chrysocephalus. Lineage (NCBI taxonomy): Eukaryota > Metazoa > Arthropoda > Insecta > Coleoptera > Chrysomelidae > Psylliodes > Psylliodes chrysocephalus. Next base: position 16,656,698 of record OV651817.1, read on the forward strand.
CCTTGCCTAAGTACGCTTCTGAACGCCAAAACCGTCTTTTCCCTTCGAAGGCGGAGCTTAAGCGATGCGCGACGAAATCGACGCAAACCGTTGCCGCCAAGAGAGTGTTTTAGCTGTATTGTATAAGCTGTGGCAGTAGTAGCGAACTGTCTACGGTACTCTTTCAGGCAGAACGAAATGACGGGTCGCCTTGAGTGCTATAGTGAGGTCAGGCTGTTAGTTAATGCTCACGCATTGTTCTATTTGACCTAATTATTGAAAATTGTTATTATCAGAGGTGAAATTCGCTCACTAAAAGTACCACGGAAGTGCCTGGGGGTTGACTGTTTCTGTGTATATTTCCAAGAATATTGATTCGTTACATTTATCAGTTGATTGATTGTTTGAGATTGTTATTGGCAATATCGGTGGTATTCATTTGAAACACCGTCATCCTGTAGAGGTAAATAATTGTATGGAGCCGATAGAAATGGTATTTTCTTGTTTTGAAAAACAAATGCCACTATGGAGCTTACTATTTTAAAAAGAAACTTACCAACCATCTAGCTCTCGAATAAATTATATTATTTATTGATTTTGATAGTTTTTTTTTTCTGAATAAATTTATAATTCAAGTAGCTGATAGATACCGGAGAGAAATGTAGAATGGCAAAAACATCCAACTGTAATTTAGAGCACTGATAACGTTAAAAGGTGCACGCAACCTAACTTTTAAAAATAGTAAAATACCATATAGAATTGAATGCAGTGGTATAGGTTTCAAAATTTGTTTTTATGATGTGGATAATTTAGCAGTGATCTACTACGTTATTTTGGACAGATAGTATGTAAACTATGTTAATTAATTTTAAATGAAATAAATCGGATTTTAATATAGAATCGAATTTAATCGGTGTTGGGAATAGTAATACATAAAATGAAACGTATTGAATTAATGTCTATGTAAGAATGCTGTGCTCTTGTGCTTCTCACCAAAATTCTTATGCGTCCCAGTTCGACGTATCATTCTACGAAATATGAGTAGCACTTGTGAGTCATGACAGGATGGTCCTAGCCTAGCGATAAGCGAAACATCTGAGTGGTTACAACTGTCTTTATTTGTAGCCTTTTAATTTTGGTATAAATTCGATAAAAAAAATGTTTTCTTCATTAAAATGAATTTATATTGTCTCTATCAATGACCGGCTGAGAGAAGCTTAGAAAAACAAAACGCAAGAAACTTTAACATTTATTGTTAAATTTGTTTAAGTTTGGAAATAATTATTCAACAATACATACCACTGAGTTAAAAATAAAGCTATCTAGTGACCACGTCATTAAATTAGCAGGGGTGCTACTGGGAAAATTTGTCAGGATGGACGAGCGCTCTTTTTTAATTACGATTAACTGTTAATTCGACCAATCGGAAAGTTAAGTACAGGTCAGGTTAATGTTGTTTTCATGTTACCAGAAAGTCAAGTACAGGTCAGGTTAATCCCTGATAGTATCTCTGAACTTAATGATGTATTCTTGCCACCAGAAAGTCAAGTACAGGTCAGGTTAATCCCTGAGGAGTACCTCTGAACTTCTCTAGTTTTATTTAGTAACAAAGTTAAGTAAGTTAAGTACAGGTCAATTAAATATCTGAGGAGTACCTCCGAATGTCCATTTAAAGCTTCTGCTTTTGTAAGTAAAAAAAAGTTAAGTAGAGGTCAGTTAAATATTTGAGGAGTACCTCTGAACTTTAATTTTAAGTTTTTTTTTGTGATTACAGAAATTAAGTATAGGTCAGCCAAATATCTGAGGAGTACTTCTAAACTTATTGCTTTTATTTTGTCTGCTTAGCACAAATTTAGTGAACTCTTCTGAAATATTAAATATAGTATAATTGTTAGCCTTGTGAAAGCTTTATGTTTTATAAATGTGATCTGGTAAATGGTATGAGGGATCCGAGAAGCTTTTATTTTAGATGATTTAAAATTGAAAAATGCTGGACGGATATTGTTGAAATCCGAGGATCATAGCTTTTGTTTTAAATGATTTAAAATTGAAAAATGCTGGACGGATATTGTCAAGAATAAGGGATGCGGGAAGTGATGGCGGTAGTAGCGAACCGTCGACGGTACTCTCTTAGGCAGATCGAAATGATGGATCGCCTTGAGTGCTATAGTGAGGTCAGGCTATTAGTTGATGCTCAGTCATTGTTCTATTTGACTTAATTATTTAAAATTGTTATTACGTGTTTAACATGTCTATGATGCAATTTCGGGTGAGACCAACTTAGTATTTTATTTTTTCAAGAATATTTTATAAATTATTTAAAATCATAAACTCAAATCTTTGTGTTAATGATTTTTAAAATAGCTATTTTATCTTAATGACCTCTAAATTAATTTTTAAAATTTAGTAATTTTATTTAGTGGGTTATAGAAAAAATAATATACCCTACAACTCGAGTGGATTATCCGTATCGCACTTAGACAATTGAGCACTCCGCCTGCTAGGTAATGCTGAAACTCAAACTCAAACATTTATTGTTTCCGAAACAGGTATAGGACATAGAACATAAAATATGTCTAGAATTTTCTAAAAAATCCAAAAATTAAAAAATATACAGGTTTTGCATTTAAAATAATAAATTGGCCAATGTTACATAACACGTCCTGCATAAAAAATTAATGTTAAAAAAATGCGCAACCAAAAATACCAATCGACGTGTCCGAGTGTTTTTTTGAACACGGCCTCATTTATTTATTACCGAATTTTTTCCATTTGGCTCTTCCACACTGTATGTTTGTCGTCAGTGTGTTACCTCTCATTGACACGATGTATATTGTTGGTCGCAGCGTTTCACTAACCATCTGTACGTCGAGCTGGTTTTCGTTGACCGTTGCGACCTCTTGGTCGTAGTTGGTAGTTGCGTTATGTATAAGTAACATTAACGACCAGGTCGCGACCTGATCGCCCAGTGCGCGCACGCCCTTAATCTTTGCGATATATAAAAAATAATTTGGGTAGGTACTTACAATATAACCTTATCAAAACTGGTTACTTCTTTGATGTTGTCTATACACGTTACATCATCAACAGTAGCAGTTAGATTAAAATCACGACGTATTCTTCCATTAATTATACTACTACTATAACTGCGAATAGTATTTTGATCATGATATTCACCTCCTTTAGGTATGCAGAGACCTCTGTGGATAATAGATCTATCAAATGTTGATTTATTAGTGGTTAAATTCTAAAACAATCCAAAATAGCTATAGAACAGGAACCTAAATGTACTAAAGGGATATTTATCAAGTATTAATATTACTTGGTTGAAAAGTAATGATTGCGTATATTCTTAAGAACTGGCTATCTACTAATACTTGAGAAAATTGTATAACCAAAATAACCGATTTTATAATATTGATAATGGACAGTAATAGTCATGACATCAAAACAAAGTACTTAGGTTACATGCAATTTTCAAACTTGTAACATGTAATTTATTCAAAGGTAATATACCAAGATTCTGATAATAGTCAGTTATTTTTGTTGGATCTAAATCTCGAGAATATTTTATTAATAATTTAATGAGACATTATTTTTGGGATTAATAATCTGATTAGAGCTCGAAAGATGAGAGAGCTTAAATCAATTGATTATTATTGCCAAAATTATGGAGAATCAAATTGTAAAATGTTCGAAAAATTTAGAAACAACAAAAATAGAAAAATATTAATCAAGGTCGTGTTATATTTTGGAGGACTAGTTCTCTAGACTATTTTTCTAAAGAAATAGGCGCTGATATTTGGTGTAGGGAGGTAGTCTACACAAAACCACACAGCATCGACTTCAGATAAAATATATGCTGCATTAGTGTGACTTTAGTAAGCCAAAGAAACAAAAACCATCATATCATTGATTTTAACATAAAGGTTTTAAGTTTTTTAATATACAGGGTATCCCAAGTTTTGGCAGAAAAAGTTTAAAGGGAAAGTAACTTAAATTAATTAATATTAATAATTAATTAATACATTAATAAGCCGTTCTTTGATTTTATCTTGCTCGTGACCTTCAGCGTCATCTCAAGGTCAACTAGGTTTTTTTTTAATATAGGCATATATTTTTAAATAAACCATGTTTTTTATTACCAAAAAATTTACAATTTTTGTCTAAAATCGTAGAGGTTATTGATCTGTATAAATATGGGTATTTTCGCTTAAACGTTTTAAATCTATGATTTACTTTTAATAATGAAAACTGGTGAGCCAAAAACAAATACCAGCAATACGTTAAATAAAAAAAAAATCGTTAATTTAAAAATAGTTCACACTGTAAGCCACCAGTCTTCACATTAGATTTTAAATAGCCTTAAAGGGAAAATCAAGTGGCGCCGTATCTAGTGAATGCGCAGGCCAAGAATGCAACCTTGGTTTTCAATTCATCCATTTGCATTAAGCCTATTTAGGACATTTGTCACAATTTATGAATTGTAAGATGAAGCAACATCTTGTCACTAAACTAGAGTTTACCCTTGATTAAGAGGAATAGATTCCAATAAACCAATAAACCTGTTAAGGTTTCTTCGCAAAAATAAGAACCAGTTAAATACACATTAAATAGATCACACCATACTTTACAAACCGTCTGAAAGAGTATTTCTCGCACCCACCGCGGCTTTTGATTTGAGCCATATTGAGCATTGTGTTTGTTCACCATGCCATTGTTATGAAAACTTTCGTCGCTCATGGACAATTCGGTATAATCGGATTTTATTTTTTTTTAAACTTGCAAATGTGCAATGAAACCAAGCCTTTCTGAAAATCAGTTGATTTCAAATCTTGTACTTAATGAATTTATGCGTCAAGATGAAAATATTGAAGCCTTTCGACAGGTTAATGATGAAAATTCAAAAAACATCAATTTCAGAAGTGGCCGAAAAACAAATTTTACTTAAGGCAAATATAAACATTCTAAAAAAAAAATAAAGCTATCAAGGAGCGTGCCCATTAAGGCCGCATTTCCTGGCACAGCACGACCAGCACGGCCAGCGCGGTCGGAATTTCCTCAGCAGCAAACCATTGCTTCTGCATAATTAGACCTAAATAACAAAACAACTTTTTCTATCAAAGCGAGAGGTTGTTTTTCAGTAAATGGTAACTATTCGTTACACAAGTACTCGTTAGTCGTAAAGATTCGAAGTAGCGATTACCGATACAAAATAAAAACGGCTACTTCGATTACTACGATTAATTGTGACTGACGGATACCATTAAACAAAAATATAAGTATACCTAACTACATCTATTAATGACTAGGGTACGCACATGCATTTACAACCTCATAAACTATATTTTGAATAAAGATATACCAATAGTTGCTTTGGTTTTTAACCCTGCTAGGAATATGAGCTATCCAAATCAGTTTATTGGTTCTTTGCAAACATTTTTTAAAGGTTCAAGTGGTTTCTAAAAAATTGATAATACACATTTTTTCCAGCGTAAATTTTTTGTTTACATAAAATTAAGATTAAATTCTGAGATGAGAGTTTGCCTGTGCTGTGTTTACTTATGTGCATCATTTTAAAGCGTATAATCCTTTTAAAAATTGAAATGGAAACAGAAACGAAATCAAAACAAAAAGGTACCAACATGTGTTTACTGGAAAAATTTATTTTTAAATGATAATATGTAATAATAATATATATACACGAATCCAATAAACATATTTATTCTAAAATAGTTACTAGTTCCTTAGGTATTATGGAACTATAGGATCATACTTATCAAAGTAACGATTACTTTAAGTGAGTACCAAATACTAAAAATCTGATGTGTCCAACACATGACTTTCCTATCTAGTTATTACAGGCTTTTTCCGTTTATTGTGTACAACCTATTGCAGCATCTCTATAAATGTTTAGAGGATAAACAAAATATATACATTGTCCACATGCATCTACCGCGAAATATTTTTCTATAGATATTCATTGAAAATGAAAATACCGAAAAATTTAAATTTAGCACTTTTCCTACAATTTTTCCATTACGGTCCATTTAAAAAAAAGTCATGTATGAACAAATATTATAGAGATCGATATCGCAAACAACTTTTATTTCAACAATTTTCATAAAAATCAGAATTTTGCACATTTTGTCAAATTTCTCGAATACGGACCATTTCAGGAAATTTTTACATAAAACAAAAATTAAAGATAATAATATTAGAAGTAACTTTTATTTGAACAATTTTCTTCTCTAAACATAAATAACAGATATATTCCATAAAATATAAAAACGGCCTCCCATAAAGTACCCCCCCAGCTGTTCCGACTTTGTCCAAAATCTAATCATTTCACGTCAGGCCGAAATAAAACTTAAGTTTAAAATTTATTGATATGTTCTTTATCCGTTTTTGAGTTTTCTTCAAATTTCAAAATTTACACATTTTCTCAAATATCTCGAATACGGTCCATTTTAGAGAAATTATCTATGGGACAAAAATTATAGAGAATTATATTACAAACAACTTTTGTTTGATCAATTTTTATAAAAAAATAACTTTTTTTACATTTTGTCAAATTTCTCGAATACGGACCATTTTAGGAAAATTTTGTATAAAACAAAAATTATAGATAATTATATTAGAAGTAACTTTTATTTGAAGAATGTTCTTCTCCAAACGTAAATAACAGATATATTCCATAAAATATAAAAAAGACCACCTATAAAGTACCCCCCGAGATGTTCCGACTCTGCTTAAAATCTAATCAGCTCATTAGACGCTGGAATAAAGCTTAAGTTTGAAATTTGGTGTTTTTCCGTGTATCGGTTCATGAGTTATGCGTTATACAGACACACACACACACACACACACACACACACACACACACACACACACACACACACACACACACACACACACACACACACACACACACACACACACACACACACACACACACACACACACACACACACACACACACACACACACACACACACACACACACACACACACACACACACACACACACACACACACACACACACACACACACACACACACACACACACACACACACACACACACACACACACACACACACACACACACACACACACACACACACACACACACACACACACACACACACACACACACACACACACACACACACACACACACACACACACACACACACACACACACACACACACACACACACACACACACACACACACACACACACACACACACACACACACACACACACACACACACACACACACACACACACACACACACACACACACACACACACACACACACACACACACACACACACACACACACACACACACACACACACACACACACACACACACACACACACACACAGAGACACACACACAGAGACGCACACACAGAGACACACACACACACACACACACACACACACACAGAGACACACACACACACACACACACACACACACACACAGACATCATCGCGAAAATAGTCAAAACGGATTCGGGGGACCTCAAAACGTAAAAATCCGTCGAAAACTCAAGGTCGAAAAAAATCATGATTCCTATACTTTCCTTATATCTGTATACAGATAGGAAAGTAAAAAGTAACTAAAATCGACATATCTACGCAAACTGATTCACAGGTTTTGCCCTATCGAGAGTACAAATCCTTCGTCGGCCTGTGCGCGCGACACCGAGCTGAACGGCTCCAACTCAATGGGCGCTACTCCATTTGATTACAGTCATATTAAAATCTGCCGGCCTTGTTGGCCGACCTGTGCCGTCTTGATGAGCGCGCTGCTTCATTTATATAAGCTGCAATGATTTCATGAGCTTTTTCCAGTGGATTATCCAGGACTAGTGGAATTTTGTAAATAGTTCCAAAATACTCTAAATAATAAAAATATTCGTAATATAATTTGCATCTAAAAAAACTTGGTAGGAATATATCAAAGACGATTAACCGGTTCCATTTTTTTAATGGCACACTAACTGCTGCACAATATTGCAGTGATATACTCAGCTCATTCATAAATCAACTAAATGATGAGAAATTACAAAATGTTTTTTTCAAACAAGAACATATGACCAGAGAAACACTCTAATATCTTAGAGAATTTTTTGATGACATCATAATTAACAGGAACACTAAAATTCCATATAATAAAAAAATGTATAATAAAAGCATGAACTGTAACAATAACATTACTTTGATCAATTCCTATTAAAAATCCTGGACTTCTTAATTCAGCTCAAATAAAAATTCTATCTATTTCTTGCTGAAGAGTCCTATTGAGGATGAATGACGGTCTCCTTAGTAAACAAAATCACAGATGGACTGTTGAAATTAAATTTATATCTTTTTTATCTTTCTTTTGGATATAATTCAATACCTATTGCAATATTCGCCAAAGAAGCAGTTGGTTTCTGAAGGGACACTGTCGCTCGTATTTTGTGATATAACTTTACATTTATTTATTTTATTTTACAACTTGGTCACATTTTCCCTTTTTTAAAATTACCAGCCTGGCATTTTAGTTCCACCTACTTTTAAAACTGAGTACTACAAGCGACCTTTGATCATGTTTACTAGGAACATATGTAGATACCATTTTCATACTTATTCTGTATGTAACCAACAATATTGTATACTAGTGAATTTGTTTCCTTTTTTAATTTCATTAGATACTAATTAAGGACCTAACTATTTCTTGCTAAAGAGTCATAATAAGGATAAAACCGCTCCAAGAATGATATTTTCTCAAATGTAGAATTTTTATCTCTGCAGTCTTTCCTTTGAATATAATTGAATACCTGTTGCGGTATTATCCAAAAGAGTGAATGTTTTTCGAAGGGAAACGGTCACTCTTATTTTGTGACATATGACGTTGCGATTATTTATTTTATTTTTAAATAAATTAATAAAGCTGCTATTATATTAGGAAGAGTGTATTAAATATTAATTAGCCTATAGCGAACCTGAGCACTTTTTAATTCCAAACCCACACTTATTCTAAATGCCTAAACATGATATCCGTATTATTAATGCCGGATCCTAAATAATTACAGAATAATGTTTTAAAAGAAAATAATCCAGACCACAAGTGTTGATATTTTATTCTGTTAAAACTAAAAACATTTTAAAATAAATTGTTTTGCTGATGGTATTCCTGGAAACATGGTTAAAGACAAATCCAGGTTAATCATCACAAGCTGGACAATCAAATTAAGAATCTTTTCTCAACTGGTGGATTTCAAAACAAGTTTTACACCTTCAATGTTTTATTCTATTTTGATCATGTCTTTCACAATGGGCAGGAAAATGATTCTGGCGTATTCTCGCAGAAGGAGGTCTAGGAGGTCTTAGGGGTATTTGTAGTACATTTTCTGTTATTTTTAAACGGAAATCATACCAGCACATTTTATTTTAATTAGTAGTGTTGTAAAGTGTGTGGCTGTTGAACAAAAGGACTTGCAAAATATGAATGCCAAGTTATTTGTACCATCAAAGAGTTTTATGATCACTTGGATAGTAGGCTAGCATTTGGTCTTTTTCATCAACTTCCCCCATATTTTTGTTATAGTCTGCTATAAGACGAAGCTTCGATTGTACATTTCCTCTTCTAGCCTGGACATTATACATATCCCCACTATGTTTACTGGACAGATCCATTACTTCTCTCTTGTCCTTCCACTTGGTTATACATATTGCGTCTTGATTACATTTTACTACATTTTCTCCTACTCTAAGTTTTTTTTACTATCTCAAGCGCATTACCTTTTCTATTTGATCTCAATGTTCCAGTGCAATAAGTATTACGTTCTAATAGTGTTTTAGCCAAGATTATACTATTATTATTAACCCAGAAGTTTAGTTGGCCATTATAAAAATTGTTCATATAAACAGAATGTTGTCCTTGTTTTAAGTACAGTTCTAACAATTTCAAAACTAGTTTATCTACATGCCCTGTACCCCCCACTGCAGTATCTGTTGCACCATTATACAAAATAAATTTCTTTCCTTTCATATATTGACGAAAACGTAGTCGTCCTTTCCAACTTACATTTTGTGAATCTCGTCCATCTTATTATTGAAAAAATTAATCAAATTATTTATTTTATATGTAGTATTTGGCGGATTATCATTTTCTTCAAGGTTTGGAGCGAATTGTAGATTACGTAATATTAGTTGAAACCTGTTTCTGGACATTGTTTCTTAAAAGATAGAAATATTAAATAGGGTAATTCTCTTCCAATAATCAAATACCTATTCTATTTATTCTGACTGTGCACATAAAAAAGGAGTCCTGAATTTGCTTTAACTCATCTATAGAAAATTCGCGCCATCGTAATATTCTTGAATTTTCTGTTTATCCTTGTAAAAAAAACTAAACTGCATATTCGTTTGTATTTTTGAAAATCAAATCAAAGAGATCAGCAGTGAAAAACAAATTGAAAAAGTCCATCGAGTTTTGTTCTACCATGTTAATTTTTAGACCAGCATTTTCGGTAAATGGAATTTCTGGAATATTAGGTCTCCGATCAAACCAATTATTACCAAGTAAATCTGCTGGTTGTTCATCTTTTCTTGATTCATTGTTCTCGATATCATTATCTTTCGACTTGTCTGAATTTTCAACTAAGCTTATTTCATCATAAGATTTTTCTATCTCAGTTTGATTATCACTATTTAGTAAGAACACCATAATATTTTTGTCAATATTTTCCTCATCGGAAGATGAAGTTTCATTTTTTTTTGAAAAACGGGGTTTTTTTAGAACGAATTCGAGGTGAAATGCTGAAATTCCATATCTAAAAATAATGATTTAATAACTGCGTTGCAATTTAATAAACTAGTCGTGTGTCATGTAATCGAAGGTATAGGTAAAATTGTATATTTCTTAAATATCCCTTTTATTTTCAATGCCTTAGAATAAAAAAATAGAAATGTTTATTGAAAAAAATAAAACGTACAATTACAATAAAATCATTAAACAATAAATAATAGTAATCCACAGAAGTTGTTAAGAACCACTTGAATTGTGGCTTTGTAATCAGAATAATTTAATTCTCTAAAAACAATAATGAACATATCTAACATAGTGTTAAAAACTCTTTTAGTAAATTGATATTCTATTCATATTTAGTATTTTACTACTATTAGTTCACCCCGGTAGGTTGTCGGAAAAACAAATAAGCTTTCCAGTCATGTAACACTCGACTACGTTGTAATATTATAATATAAAAACAACTTAATTCGTTTAAAAAAAACATCTTATCAAACTTCTTAGCAACCCTGTATAAAAACGCAACTTCCTGTGAAAACAAACCGTTAAACTATGGGTATAATGTAGAACTAGATATTACATAATAACAATGAATAAAAAAAATAACTATTTATCAAGACCTACCTCATAAATGTTTATTTTGCACAGAAATTAACTGTTTAAAAATTATCCACAAAATATCACTATTATTATATAACTAATTTGCTCAGGAAATTATACTCCTAATCTATCCTGTTTTAAAAATTCGCGCGTAAGCTGAATTGACCGACAACGTGCCGTTGTGGGCATTCAAAGGGTTACATGAACAGATGGAGGATGGTAAAAAACAAAAAAAAAATTCTTTTGCCCCACTTCTCCAATTCCCTTCTTCTTCCTTCTCTGCCACGCCTAAATGATAAGGGATAAAAACTAATAAAAGTGTCATTGACCCCGTCTGAAATGATTTTAAACCGCCCACTTCCCCTCTTTTTTTTTTCAAATTAGACGCAAAACTCGTACACCTTTGGATTCTGGAGATTTTCGATCTACCTCTACTTTCTTTACTCCCACTACTCCCTCTACTCCCTCTACTCCCTCTACTCCCTCTACTCCCTCTACTCCCTCTACTCCCTCTACTCCCTCTACTCCCTCTACTCCCTCTACTCCCTCCACTCTCTCTACTCCCTCTATTTCCTCTATTCCCTCTATTCCCTCTATTCCCTCTACTCCCTCTACTCCCTCTACTCCCTCTACTCCCTCTACTCCCTCTACTCCCTCTACTCCCTCTACTCCCTCTACTCCCTCTACTCCCTCTACTCCCTCTACTCCCTCTACTTCCTCTACTCCCTCTACTCCCTCTACTCCCTCTACTCCCTCTACTCCCTCTACTCCCTCTACTCCCTCTATTCCCTCTACTTCCTATACTCCCTCTAGTCCCTCTACTCCCTCTACTCCCTCTACTCCCTCTACTCCCTCTACTCCCTCTACTCCCTCTACTTCCTCTACTTCCTCTACTCCCTCTACTCCCTCTACTCCCTCTACTCCCTCTACTCCCTCTACTCCCTCTACTTCCTCTACTCCCTCTACTCCCTCTACTCCCTCTATTCCCTCTACTTCCTATACTCCCTCTAGTCCCTCTACTCCCTCTACTCCCTCTACTCCCTCTACTCCCTCTACTCCCTCTACTCCCTCTACTCCCTCTACTCCCTCTACTCCCTCTACTCCCTCTACTCCCTCAACTCCCTCCACTCTCTCTACTCCCTCTATTTCCTCTATTCCCTCTATTCCCTCTATTCCCTCTACTCCCTCTACTCCCTCTACTCCCTCTACTCCCTCTACTCCCTCTACTCCCTCTACTCCCTCTACTCCCTCTACTCCCTCTACTCCCTCTACTCCCTCTACTCCCTCTACTCCCTCTACTTCCTCTACTCCCTCTACTCCCTCTACTCCCTCTACTCCCTCTACTCCCTCTACTCCCTCTATTCCCTCTACTTCCTATACTCCCTCTAGTCCCTCTACTCCCTCTACTCCCTCTACTCCCTCTACTCCCTCTACTCCCTCTACTCCCTCTACTCCCTCTACTCCCTCTACTTCCTCTACTTCCTCTACTCCCTCTACTCCCTCTACTCCCTCTACTATTTCTACTCCCTCTACTCCCTCTACTCCCTCTACTTCCTCTACTCCCTCTACTCCCTCTACTCCCTCTATTCCCTCTACTTCCTATACTCCCTCTAGTCCCTCTACTCCCTCTACTCCCTCTACTCCCTCTACTCCCTCTACTCCCTCTACTCCCTCTACTCCCTCTACTTCCTCTACTTCCTCTACTTCCTCTACTCCCTCTACTCCCTCTACTCCCTCTACTCCATCTACCCCCTTTACCTCCTCTACTCCCACCACCCTTGGTTATATAGAGGAGACCAAAATGTAAGATTTATTCCGATTTTCGTACCTCCTTTCCCTCTCACAAAAAAAGATGACAATTGATAACGAATATTAACGATTTTAACAATTGTGATGCGTTGTGGTAATTAAAAAATATATTGATAAAAAAATTTTGAATCAAACTATGCGAACAAATAATTAACAAGTGTAAATTAAAAATTTAAAAAAACGGATTTCAAAAACGTGCAGATGCCTACACCACATCTTAACAAAATTTATATGGGATCACCACTGAGGTACCCCCTTACTGACAAAAAAAGAATCATATAAATCGGACAAGGTGGTAAAGCATTATCGCTAAACATACATAAAAAATTAAGAGTTTGAGGATTTTCTCATGGACCCAATTTTTAGATTTTGACCAAATTCATATGGGACCACCCCTAAAGTAGCCCCTTTCTAACAAAAAAAGAATCATATAAATCGGACAAGGTGGTAAAGCATTATCGCTAAACATACATCAAAAATGAAGAGTTTGAGGATTTTATCATGGACCCAATTATTAGATTTTGACTAAATTTATATGGGACCACCCCTGAAGTACCCCCTTTCTAACAAAAAAAGAATCATTGAAATCGGACACCGTGTTAAAGAATAATCGCTGAACATACATAAAAAAAAAAAAATATCGCGACGAATTGATAACCTCCTCCTTTTTTGAAGTCGGTTAAAAATGGAAGGTGAGAGAGAGAAATATGACAGATTTTAGAGGGTAAGTGGGGAGAGGTTAACTCGAGTTAGTGAAACGACAGAAGAAAGTCAATTATTGGTAGAAACAATTCCGATATCACAAAAAAAAACAAATATTCACATAAACTAGAAAATTAAGAGACTACCGGGAATCAGTTTTAACAGTTACTGAGTTAAGAAAAAAGCTTGAAAAAAAGGAGACATTTGAGTAATGGCGAGATAAAATTTATGAGAACGTCGCATAGGAGGCGCATATCTAGGGGTTAACAAGTGTCGAGACGTAGGGTTGCGTCGTCTAAAGGGTGGAACAATAAAATAAGATTGTTGAAGAATGAGGAGGTTCATAAAGAATGTAGATCAGAATATGACACGTCAATACGAAGTTGACGAAAAAAATAGGGGTATTGGAGATGTTAAATGCCTGCAAGAAAGAAGTGAGCAAAAGACGAAACGGGCAAAGGGTAAGTTAAGGAAGACTAGAAGTAGGGGAAAGAAAGAAAATAAGGAGATTGTGTTTACATTAGTGAAAATAAATGTCTTGCTCCACTTAGTTAAAATCAGTTTTAACATTGCATTATATAGTAAAATTTTGTAAGAGGATAGCCTAATATTTGGATGCGATAAAAAAAAGCGAATGTCTTTCAGGTAAAGAAATAACGGGTTAAATATTATCTGCACACGCACACAGAGAGTTAAAAACTAAATTTCGACGTAGTTATATTTGTATCGCTTTATCAAATTAGGGCCGGTACTCTCTGCCTCTGCGCTTCTTACCACAGCGATTAGTTGAACGTATTTCGACCATGTCCAGTAGAAAAGCGAATATGCAAAGCTGACTTCGACTTAAAAAAAGATGCTTAAACTGGAATTAATGAACCTTATAAAGGAACACCGCCATAAATATGTTTTGTACGTTGTCGACAAAATGGCTATTGATCGTGACTAGGGCTTTCCACTTATCACTGCAAATTCAATACTATGTGGATCGAGAAAATACTATGTTTAAAATATCTGTATATTAAAAACTGGTATAAAACGAATAAAAATCAGCAGATTGCTGTTTCCTACGTAATTAAAGAAAAATTAATAAGTAGCGCTTGGAGAGTATGATTAAAACGGTAGTTTCGACGATCTAGACGATTTCGATGATAATTCTGGAGAATCATTGTAATATAACGATACTTTATAAATTTAGAAGTCAAGTAAATCATAGCTTAATTTACAGATTTTCACAATTAACAAAATAAAAGTATAATTATATTTCTACAACAAAATTAGTTGAGCTACTTTCATCTATTAATATTTACAATTATATATTCAATTTGCCAATATAATGTTTCTACGCCACTGGAAGAATACATTTTGACAATGAGCATGCATAGATGACTAATACGGCATATGATATCAATAGTTTCTGCAGTCATAAGGCGCATGATACCATTTATTTTGCACCGGTATAGGTACGATGATTGTACGTGAACAGGGATGAATCACCTTCTCGAATATTTTATTCTAGTATACATGTAATAGCCAGCCTTAAACGGCATCTAGTGGACTGTAGTTCATTTGTTAAGCCGCATTACATTTGTCTTCGATGGCTGCACTGGGAGAGCTTCCTGAAATATTTGGTGCTTGGGAAAAATAATGCACTAGAGATAATTAAACAAACTATATTAATTATCAAAAGGGTCAGTAAGTATTTTGTTGACAAGTGGCAACACTGCCGAAAAATGCCGGTATTGAAAGCAAGCGATTTATGTTATATTTCACAATTCAATAAAGAGATAAAAAGGGGAAACATAAAGGGACCTGTTGCAGGCCCTGCACCTGTGGGGAGGCTTCCTGCACCTGTGGGCAGGCTTCCTGCTTACAAACTAGCGCGTACACCGAGGGTTCAACTTTTTACAATGGTTTGCCAACAGATTCGCACTAAGGCGGAAAACCAACCACTTACTGAAGTTAGAGAATTCACGTAGTGTTTTTTAATGTCGTGGGCCGATAATCCGGGCACAGAAGTATTATACTTCTGTGATCCGGGGTCGAGTACGTTTAAGGGTGTTGCGAAGGCACTCCTTTTCGCGTGTACAATGAACGCAGATTTCTTCTGCTCGAGCATTAGAGGCGCGCATCTTCACAGTTTGAGTATTAGAAACACACTCCTGGTTGAGTGTTAGAAACATACTGTCTTTACTCGTCGAGTGTTGGAAACGCACTAGCGTTATTCTCGCGCCGAATCGCGTTAAAACCTTTCGTTTGGCCAATACGAGAGCTTGATTATGGAGGGATTATCTAATTATTATTTATGTGTGTTCTTTATTATTTTAACTATTAGGGCTAATCTTTTCACCTGTAAATAAAGTTACAAGTAGCGTTACTATTTAGGCAGATTAACGAACTAGAGTGTCTTTTCACCTTCAAGTAAAGTTAACTTGCCAGTAACTAGCTCTTACTTGACGATTAACTTAGAGGCTACTTGAATTAACCAATAAGTTTCAAGTAGTGATAAATTAAGGTTATAATTTAGTTTTAAGAACGTCATTCATCGTGAATTTAGTTAGAAGTGTCAGATATTAAAAAATGGATATATTTGAAGATTTGGAATTATTGCAAGAACAAGAAGAAATTGAAGAAGTAGACGTTCTTCTTAGAGAACGCACAAACAGAAATAAAAATAGAATGCGTCACTATAATTTATTTAACAAATTAACAGATGAAGAATGTATTGAAAGATTTAGGTTCAGCAAAGAAACGATTAGATATATACTCGAATTAATAGAAAATGATATGCAACCACCGTCAAATAGGTATTAAATACATGTAGTATATATTATTTATTATAACAATCAATATTTATTTCTTTAGAAACAATCCGATCACGCCACTTCAACAACTGTTAATTGCATTACGGTTTTATGCCACTGGTAGCTTTTACATTACGGTGGCCGACTTTGGTAAAATGCACAAAAGCACAGCTGCTCGATTCATAAAAAAAGGTACAACAGCAATATCTAGTTTAATACCACAGTTTATTTATATGCCAGAAACAGATGATGTATCTAAAGTTATGAGAGGGTTTTATAACATTGCCCGATTTCCTTGTGTTCTGGGAGCTGTCGATGGAACACACATAAGAATTTTTGAGTCCATTGGTAAATGTGAACTTTACGTATTATTGAAATAATATTTTTCACAATTATTTGTTTTAAGGAGGCCAACGCGCTGAACTTTTTAGGAATCGCAAAGGTTACTTTTCATTAAATGTTCAAGTAGTGGTTAATGCTTCCAATTATATTCGTAATATAGTCGCTCGTTGGTCTAGTTCTACACACAACACTAATGTTTTTGATAATTCAAGACTAAAAATGGCATTTGAAAATCGAGGAATGGGTGATGAATTACTTTTGGTGGGTACCCACAGCGTTCTTACATTATGACGCCTTTTCAAAATTCAACAACTGAAGCCGAAAATTTATATAACGAGTTACAAATCAGAAGTAGGAATGTTGTAGAAAGAACGTTTGGGATATGGAAAAGGAGATTTCCTATTCTTTCAATTGGAATGAGATGCAAATTACAGCTGATCCAAAACATTATTATAGCTACAGCAATATTGCATAACATTGCAAGAAGTAGAAATAAAGTCCCTTTAGATGAAAATGAGGACTATGATAGAGGGGAGTTAGATAACAACAGGGAGCATGCTGGAGAAAACTATGATAGAAGAAGGTCGTTTTTAGATTATTTTCAAACTTTATTATAAAAATGTTTATTATAATTTATTGTAATTAAGTAGTTAATAAAAATAAATACATTAGTTTTCAAAATTATGTTTAACAGTTATTTTCTATTATTTTCCAATCTTCCAAAAAGTAATTGTTCGTCTTTTATTTGCAGATCTTTTTTGACAATATCCATTTGGAGCTTTACCAAATCTGCTCTACTAGAAGCTAATGTTGAATATTTTTCGTTTATCTCATCTTTTTTTATTTTATTCTTGAAAGCAACTTCTTATGTTTTGGTGTTTTCAGTTGATTTTTTTGTAAATTAGTCTATTTCTGTACATTATTGGCTGCTTCTGTATAAATTATATTTTCAGTTCTTTTAGTCTGGTTTTCTATTCTTTTTTTCTTATTGGAATCAGTTTGCTTATACTGTTTGTACTTAATATTTATTTTTTTTTTGTTAGCAAAACTAAAATAACATTATGGCTAATGGTAAAATTCGTACAATTTTGTATGGTCAACCCCGGATAAATTTTTCGTATGCCAATTCATACTTTTTTCTTGGAATTACCGGCAACAAATATAATGTTACTTTTTCAGCTTTTTCCAATATCTCTGACGGAGTATTATTAAAATCGTCACTATGTCTTATTAAAATTATTATAACGATTTTTATAAAAGTACGAATAAAAACTAGCTTAAAAATTTAAAAAAAAACTATAATCATCTGACAGTTGTGACAACTATTTAAAGCTAAACAGCAGCCAATTACGTTTTTGTTGATTTTTCATATAAATGTATGTAGTGTGGACAAAGTGCCGTGAGAAAAAATACATGGTTTCGAAATTAAGTAAGCTATTAGAAATTCGCTTCTTTTCATAAAAGTTGTATAAAATAGTATATTACATTACGAGTGTGAAAAGTGACATTTTTCACACGAGTGGGAAATATTGACGCACGAGGCTCAAGCCGACTATCACACGTAAAACGTGATTTTCCACACAAGTGATGTACAATATTTTTCCTATGAGCACAAAATAATTTCATCAAAAAATGTAAAACAAGGTTATTATTATAATAATTAAAATGTATTTAAAAAAATAATCAACAATAATCGTATTTATTTAATTTTCATATTTTCTAAACAAAAAAAAACTAAAAACAAAAAAAAATAAAAAAAGAACCAAAAAAAAAATTCTGTCCCCGCAAGGATTTGAACGCGGTCGCTCGCCAGGTCTCAAATAACCAAGTTGATAAAGTTTGATACTCTACTACCTGAGATAATAGGCCTTGCGTCAATTGAATGATCTAATCGGTTATGTGTTTAACCAGAATAAAAATCAAACATAACTTAGTTATTTTAAAATTATTTAAATAATATGTAATTGTTAAAGATAAATATCTAGAATCTAATTTAAACAATTTCAATAATTTAACAATCATATCGATTTTAATATTAATATGGACATTACATAGATCAAAATAGCAATGATGCGTTTGACATTTTGTGACAGCTGATGCGGAAAGTAGCATATTCGCACTCGGGTGGAAAGTAAATTATTATTCATACGCATGTGATATAGGGCACTTTCCATAGGACTATATAGTGTGATATGTGCCACTTTCCTAATTGGTGGTAGGAAAAGATATTTATTTTAAATATAAATAAATCGGTCATTTTGAAAAGGGGTCAAATCCACGTTTTAAAATTTTACAGTAGCGATAAAAAAACCTTTAATCTTTAATACTATTTGAAAATAATTTTTTGTAAGGTATTGTTTGCTTTAAACATGAACTTTTATGACCATGAATTATTAAAAAACTTGATTTGTATTTTAAAAGGGGCTAAAAATTAACATTTTTTGAAAAAGAGATGCCCCGTTTTTAAAATGAACAAGTATTTAAAATCAAAATAAAATATAAATATTGTTAGTGGTATAAAATACATTTTAATAAAAAAATAAGATCTTCTTTAATTTTCCTCCATTTATTCAGCGGAAGTAGTAGGCCATTCGCAGATAGTGGTGTAAAATTCCTTGTATGTATCTGGAATATATTGCTGAAGCCTTTATATCCTCAATTTTCTTAAAATTCTGAGGATCTGGCACCATTATTGTCGGAATGCTTCTTTGTAAAGTTTTTAAAAGAAGGAAACGTTCCTAAACAAAGCTGCCAATGTATGGTTTAGCAAAGATGACACCCAAATTTTCTGAGTTAAAGCTGAACTAGTAGAAGTTGTTGGTAGTGAAATTAACCTTGTTTTCTTTTGGAACTTGTTTGCCAAGACTTCGTGTAGATAACACTTTCTTCTTAAAGAAATCCAGCCATCATTGTTTGAAACTAGGCACATCTACCGTACGTGAGTAACATGTTTAACGTCGAATTTATTAATATTCGATGAAGAAATTATTAGGTCTTCATATTTTCCTACAGAGTTTGTTCACATTATTAAAGTGTTCTTTTCCAGTAATTTTTGCGTTTTTTAATCGAAATTTGCTTGTATTTTTGTTTGTATTTTTAACACCTTTCTTCCGTTTGGTATGAGGAGAAATTGTCTCACTACTTTCACTACTAGATGGCATTTTGTCACGCGACACGTAAACACTCTCTAAACACGTCTAAAATATCTATAATACCTAATAAAACGTTGGTGGTGAAGGGGACAAAGCACGATTTATTTTGAGAAGGGGTTATCTCCTGGAGATAACCCGTTTTCAAAATGAACTGATTTTTGTGTGCTGTGAATAGGCGGTAAGAATTTTGAAAGAGGACTCGGTTTCATCTTGAATTGATGCCTCTAGGCATGCTGAATACAAAATCGCCAAAAAGTGAAAATGACCCCTTTTCAAAATGACCGATTCAAATAAAAAACATGTTATTTTTTTATTTAACGGAAATTGTTTACAGAAATAATAAATTGTATAAATAGTTAAATACAAAATTATGTCTAATGTTCTTTAATTCGTGTAATTTCATTAAACGGAAATGTGTTTTACGAATTATGACGTAAAATAGTAATCTAAAAAGTAAACAATAATTTTATATTGATTTTTAAATAAATAATATTCGAATTTTATACCTAATTGGAAATAAATTAATTACAATTATTAGAAAGCAAAAAGATTAAATTTTTATTTTCATTTATAAAAAGAACTATAATAATTATTATGTGTTGTTGAATTACTTGTACGAGGGCTGTTCTCTTTCCGCTGAGCATACCTAGTAGGCGATAATATTTTTACATAATTCAATTTATATTAGATAAATTATACATGATTCGTATTGTTTTACTGTAAATTGTGAAGTTGCCAAATATTAATGCCATTGGTATTTCAAAAGAAATAGGTTGCAGAATTGTGAAAATCTTATCAATCACTAACTATTATTTTGAGAATCGCTAAAAAAAATTGTGAGCGGTTTAAATATCATCCCTTTAAATTGTAAATAACTATATAAGTTTTATGTAAGTATTTAGTCGTAATTACAAACAATCATAACATTTATATTATTTTTATATAGAATAAAGAGAAAAAAATCCATTTTCTCAAATGTGACCAGTTTGAAATAAAATTAAAAAAACAATCTTAAAGTCCATGTCACAGCAAAAGTGATTGTCGCCTTTGCCGCCTAAAAATAACTACTTACTTGGATAAAATCAAAACAGACATTCCATTATATCAGTGGGAAACGAGCAGAGATAGAAAATTATTTTAGACACTCTAGCTTTGATTTTGTTTCCTAAGAAGAAAGTCATACTTGGACCGATTTTGTCCTTATAAGGACTCATCAGCAAGCATTAAACGACCTCGACTTCAGTCTCTAATGAACTCTGTCTAATGTATACCTTTCACTGGTATACAATAAAGATGATTGAGAAGAGTAGGTAATAAACGAGTAAAAAATGGTAACGCAGTACGCAGTTGGGAAGCAAAATCAAAGCTTACTTTGTACTAAGGACAAGGTAAAATAATATCCAGACGAGCATATATTACCGGAAACATTCCAATTTCTTAAACCAAGTAACTTTTTGACAGTTAAAATGATTGCCCGATGAGGCCGTACACACCCTTATTTTACATTAAGTTGATACGTATTTAATTTGTTTTTTTTTTTTAAGTTACCGTTATTTGAATTAATTAGGTACCAATACAAATTGAACAGATTAGCAACCAAGTTTTGGTGTATTAAAAGTTCATCAAACAACAATTTTTAACAGGATATTGGAATTCCTAATTGGACATTATGAATAAGGATTTGTTTTTAGTACTCAAGTCTCGTTAGAATTATGTATTTAGTTCATCTAGGTATTTTGAAAATAAATAAATTGGTAGGTATTTATATTTTTGTCAAAGCTTGTTCGTTTTCCCTAGTTATAAACTTCAAACACACCATAACTAATGATTAAAAAACCAGAAAATTTTATTTATCTTCTTTTCGTAACTGATGACATAATTTACTTTTTAGATCAAGTAACGAAAAGTAAAAAACTAGTTACTTACTTTTTGTAATTAATTATGAAAAATGGAACAAGTTAACACTTGCTGCGATTACCAAAGACATGTTTAAATTAGAAAAAAAAATCATGCAGCAGGTAATAAA
Organism: Psylliodes chrysocephalus; assembly: GCA_927349885.1. Taxonomy (NCBI): domain Eukaryota; kingdom Metazoa; phylum Arthropoda; class Insecta; order Coleoptera; family Chrysomelidae; genus Psylliodes; species Psylliodes chrysocephalus. The sequence goes on from OV651817.1 coordinate 16,678,922, forward strand.
GTACTTACCTTAATAAACTCTCTGATACTACTATTTTGAAAACTGAAATCAAGTATTCCTTGGACACTACAAAAATAGTTCCCATTATTTCCTAAACAACTGTTATAGTCGTCCATTTCAAACAATGGCGGTAAAACATCCATGTCTAAAAAGTAATTTAGGAATAGGTTTTTACATGCTATATTCTTTGGAGCAAATTTATATTTTTTATTAACTTTTTTGTGAATGATGTCATTGTGAATGTCATTTTAAGAAATATTTAAAGAAAATATGTTTTAACATAATGTTTCTTTAAAAAAAAAATATATTAAAAAAGACTCACACATGGCACAAACAGTTTTAGACATAGTTTTAAAGAATACCTACCTAATAGAAAGTTCTAAACTTGGCGGCTCTGCGAAGCTGGCTCCCCTAAGTTCAAAAATGTTAGGTTTACAAGTGGCCTACGTTTGACACATATTGACCATGTTTGACCAACCATGAACGTCGGAACATAATTTTTAATCATTATTGTACACTTATGTTGATCGACTATTTTTTTATAAGTCAAAATTCAGTTTTGAAATTGTATATTTGGAATTTTCTGACTACTTATGGAGATTAAAATTATTTTAGGGATTGGTCAAACATCACAACATAATTCTAAACCATTTTGGATCTTTATTGTGCACTTGTCAATTAACCATTTTTCCAAGTCAAAATTCGATTTCCAAATTGTATATTTTGTATTTTCACACTGTGACAGGATTCAAGATTCACCTACTCTGAAGTAGGAAGTCTGTGTGGCGCTAGGTGGTGAATTCAGAATAAGGGCTGCTCAGGCGCCAGTTTTGTTAACTATGTTTGCTCTGCAACCCTGTAGTACATTAAAATGTACTCAAGATAATTTCAGTGGAGTTAAAAGTACCTCCAGGTGGTCACCACTAACGGGGTAGCCACTAAATTATAATACAAGAAACTGTTCTCCCTTGCACCTCGTACTCTACAGTACCCTGAAATAAAATGGTTAAGAGGCGTAAAAAGAAAGAAGAGAAGGAAAAGGAAAGGCACAGGAAGGACGAAGAAGACAAGAAGGTGGACAGGCGTAGAAAAGAAGCGATTTAAATTATGAACGGATTGCTACAAATCTAGGAAACCTTCAAACAAGAGGTTGGTCAGCTTAACAATAGAGTAGATCTTCTGGCACAACAACAAGATATTTTAAAAACTAATGTTAAACAACAGCAAGAGCATCTAACTCATTTAGATCAGCAGCAACAGCATTTAAAACCCAATTTAAAACAACAACAGGAAAAGACAATTAGAGCTGAAATGGTAGAGTTAGAAAAAAGAATTCGTAGCCAAGCTTCGGTAAGCAACATCAAAGCTGAACATACTACCTCGTCTTCATCCATTATCGAACCATGCCACATTTGAATCCCAGTTTCACAAAACTATACTAGCAAGACCCTTAAGCCACCCACGTTATGGTCAAACAATATGGGAGATATATCTAATCCAATTTAAAGCTGCAGCTAGAGCCAATGGCTGGACCGAGAAATAAATGGCAGCTTCATTGATAGTGTCACTGCGAGGTCAGACAGCATCCGTTTTACAGTTACTTCCTCAAGAGGAACCCAGTTATTCATCTCTCATCCAAGTTTTGGAGACAAGATATGGCCAGCAGCATTTAAAACAGGTATTTCAAAGCCAGTTAAAAGTTCGTAGTCAGAAACACGATTAGAGTGTACAAGAATTCGAAGCCGATATTAAAAGATTGCTGCATCTGGCCTATCTACAGGCACCTAAAGATTTCTTAGAACAAATCGGCATACAGGCATTTATTGATGGATTACATGATGTGGAAATGCAGCAGGTTCTTCGGTTACAACACCACAAGACGTTGAGTGAGACACTGATTGCAGCCCAGGAATACGAAGCAGCAAAAACTATATCTAGATCTTCACGCGCAAAATTGAGAAAAATTAGATTTTAGGAAAGTGAAGAGGCCACTACTAAAACTATCCTTCAACCTGCCCTCTTACAAATCCTAAATATTCTGCAAAATATGCAACGAAATAGCCAAAATGAGAGCAGAAGATGCTACAATTACGGAAGAATCGGACACTTTCAAAGAACTTGTCGAATCAGGGCTCGTTCTATGAATCGAGAATCGGAGAATGATGCTATAAATTTAGCATTATCAACCTCCCTAAGCCTGTCACGAAGTCCAACAAGAAATAATTATAGCAGATATGCCTCCCGGAGAAGCCGGTCACCCACACCTATCCGGCTTTCTAACAATAGTCAGGGAAACGAATAAAGGTCGACACTACGGGGCAGGCGTAGGCTGTAACAGAGTGCCCCAAAATCCGCACTTACACCTTAAATAAAAACGAACAAAATCTATTGGTCAAGAAGGCACCTTCGTCCTTGATACTGGTGCAACTAAGTATTTCATTAGAACAGGGATCCTGCATCGAAAACCACGACCAACTTGAAGCTTAGTTCTGGAAACAGCTACAGGGCACACTACTCCTGTTCTAGGTGATATATCAGCCACCGTAGAGAATGGTAATACCCTTATAGAACACTTATTTCTGGTAGCCGATATTAAAGATCAGTGTATTTTGGGTATGGACATTATGCAAAATAAGTTTATCATCGACCTCCGAAAAAAGATCTTGGTTATTGGAAACGAGGAAATTGTCCTAAATTCGGAAGAAAATACTCAACCAATAAAGGTCCTAGTAGAAGAAGACATTGAAGTACCCCAAAATTATGAAGCTGTCGTCTCAGCGAGACTTAGCGAGAAATCACACGGCTTGCATATGGGCATTGTAGAAAGTGAAGAATCCGTGAGTGACGGAATTCTGGTAGCTAGATGTCTCGTTAACGTTGATCAACTAATTCTTGTAAGGGTGTCCAATTTAACGAAGAGATCATTCTAACTAAAGGAAGGACAAGTAATAGGGCTCTATACACCGGTGAAAAATATAATCAAGTGCGAAGACTGTTTCACGGAAAAAGCCACCACAAGTAACTCAGTTGACGCCGGCTTCGTAAAACAGCTAGATAAAAATTATGACAACCTGACAGCTGAAGAACTTAGAAAAGTCAAAGAATTCATCAATACCAACTGTGACATTTTCGAGACAGGAAAATCTACGGGGCGTACCAGTCTTGTTCAACATAGAATTTATACGGGCGATGCAAGGCCAATACGACAAGCACCTAAAAGACTTTTATTTGCTAAACAAAAAGAAGTAGCAAATATGATACAGGACATGATGACTGGAAATATCATTGCAGAAGCTTCTGGTCCCTGGTGCTCACCTGTGGTCCTAGTAACTAAGAAAGATGGATCTACTCGTTTCTGTATAGAATATAGAAGATTAAATCAGATAACACAGAAAGGCAGCTTATCCACTCCCCCGAATAGACGACACACTAAACACTGTCAGGTGAAAAATGGTTTTTCACGCTAGACTTGAACAGCGAATACTGGCATCCTGACGATCGAGACAAAACTGTTTTTTCAACTCGCACCGGATTAAACAGATTCTAGGTTCTCCCGTTTGGTCTCTGTAATTCCCCAGCTACCTTTGAACGTCTAACGGAAACGTTTTGAAAGGAATAACCTGGAAAACTTGTCTAGTGTATCTTGATCAAGGATGGTAATCTCTTTAGTTTATCATCCTTGTATCTTGATGACATATTGATCATGTCAAAAACTTTTGATTTGAGTGCAGTATTTAATAGATTAAGAAATGCCAATCTAAAGCTTAATCACAATAAATGTACACTATTCCAATCGGAAGCTTATTATTTGGGACACATCGCTTCTGCGGAAGGAATCAAAACTGATCCAAAGAAAATTATCGCTATCAAATATTGGCCTAAACCAAAAGATAAAAGTGAAATTAGAAGATTTCTTGGACTGTTCTCATATTACCGGAAATTCGTCAAAGATTTTCGCCCAATTGCTAAGCCATTTTATCGACTAACTGAAACAGTACTCTATTTGACTGGACGCCGGATTGCCAAAATGCCTTCACCGAGTTGAAAAAGCGACTAGCCTATCCTCGAGAACAAGGATAATTTTTTTTGGGCTTGCTATTAATGCTACAATCAACTACAAATGCTTATTTTTTTCTTTTTAATTAAGTTACGTAGTTTCAAGAAATATGATTTCTCGACTTCAACACCCTGTATTTTAAAAACTAGTCATATGATTGAATTGGTCCCATGAACACTTTTGGTCAACAAGTCGAGTACAACTTCATATTCAAAATTTATTACATTTGACGGAACGCCACTTTGCCATTAGAAAAGGGCGGGGTCCTTTAAAGGTTAAATAAGAAAGAAACTAAAAATATCTGAAGCAAAAATTTACGGCGCGAAAATAGAAAATAAGTTTTTCTACGATCACCATCTAAAGTAGGCTTCTGCGCTCGGAAATTTAACCGCAGCAGCAAACTTGACAGCGTTGTCCCTCGCCTAATTTAAATTAGATATAATATATTATTATTTATTTTTTATAAATTATTTTGAAATTATTGGTATCTACTTTGATGCTTTTTCTTTTATTATCCAAGTTATTTTTGACCTTAAATATCAATTCCTTTTTTCATGAACAACGAAGATATAGGCAACACATTATACACTATTTATAACAAATTTTCAGTTTTTATATCTATTTCTTTAAATAATGTGATCGTAGAAAAAATATTGTGTGCATTTTGAAAGAAAAGTTCGTTGCCGCTTTCAACAAATTGCCTCGGCAAATTATCACTTTTCGCTCTTAATATATAAATAGCTATTTTCAGCAAATAAACTATTTAAATACAATATATAAAAACAACAATAAAATATGAATTAATTAAATCGGCCGTTATTATTTATTTGATTCGGAATAAATTAAACGTTAATTTCGACGCTCCCTGTATACGGAAGACAACTTTTCTATCGAATAAATTGTTTAAATAAAATAATTAAATAATAACAAGAAAATATGAATTAATTAAATCAACAGTTATTGTTTGTTCGATTCGGAATAAACTAAACGTTAATTTCGACAAAAACAAAAAGGTCTTCCAGCTGATCAACGACCTTCGCGTAAGCAATGCAAGATTTTACGACGCCGACTTTGAGCTTTTTTAAATGGACTAGCAGTGGTCTTATTACGATAAATAGCAAGTTTTGGACTCCGTACCAGCGGTTCTCTTTTTTCGAAACAGATCTAGGATGTCCACAGATAGTTCGGTTTGGAAAATCGACAGGATTATTTCGCAATAATTCTCATACACTCGCGGATATTGGTGCTAGACAGGATGTGGCGTATCGGCAACATCTTCCTGAATCAGAGCCTGAATGGGATATCCGCAGTTAGTTCGACTTAAATAGGTTGGACAACGTTAATTCACTAAAATTTTATTAGCTTTAATAGTACTATACTCTGTTTTTAAACTAAGAGGAGCGATTTGAAAAGTCCTATTTACACAGGGAAAAATAACTAAAAAGTAACTAGATATCATTTTAGCGGTAAATTTGAATTTGTCTTGTATCATTTCAAGAAAAACATTTCAAAACTTTGTTATGAATACATTGAAGTCAACGTTTTAGATAACCAACGAATAAAGATGATACTAAATTGTGCTCATTCCGTTTTTGATTTATAATTATTGTACTTTTATTTTTTCGTTACTTCGTCTCATATCGCAGCTCGCACCTGTATGATGCGGAGAATTAATCAAAGCAGCGAATAAATGTCAGTAAAATGAGTAAAATGTCGCCTAACAAAATACAAAAGATTTGTTTACATTTTGAGTTTAACATAGAGTTTTAATTCGATATTTTATTCATTGTTTTATAAGTAACTGTAATTAGAAAATTATATACATTTTATAATAACCGAAAAAAAAGGAAATAGTGGGTATTTCAATTTGATGGAAAAATTAGATAACTAGGAATGCCAGTTCTATTTGTTGAAATGATTTAAGCACCTATTATTACCTACCCACCCACAAAACATATTTAGGAGGAACTGTAGTTAAAGAAGAGCTTATTAAAAATTCAGAATTTTGGCAGGTACACAAAATAATGTTTATTTTTATATTTCTTTATAGGTATAGTTTTATTATTTTATTTGTAATATTTTTTCTCAAAATGAAACTTAAAGATTATCATTAGTGGTTGTATGGATTTCCTAATTAATGAAGGTTCTTTCTTCAGGTAAAATGTAGCCAAAGTTCTGAAGTATATTATACGATATGTTTGCAGACAAGTGTTTCGAAATCAAAAAAATCAAATGGACAAGGATCATAACTATACGAATTTTGTCCCCACTAACAAGATGTTATATTCAACAGTGGAAAGTGTAAACTTGTTGGCAACAGATCACTAAATATATGTGGAAGTCTAAGAAAGTGTAATGGTACCAGATTTTATAATAATGATGCTTTTTATCATTCTCCTGTTTTTTTGTAGATAATTGTTGCAATAAATTCCACATTGTGCATCAGTCGACTTTGGTCTTCTCGAAAACATTTTTTATACAATATAAATCAGATGGTATATTTTTTTGAGACATCCTTTAAGTCTTTTGAATATTAAATGTTTATTTGCAGGTAAGATAATATCTATCTTAATTTTGTATGATCATTTATAGTATAGACAAATAAAAATGATTAAGGCTTTTCATAAAAAAGGTGATTTGTAACTTTGTGTCAGCAAATGGATTTCCTACATGCAATTTAATATATTTTTTTTATAAACAACTAAAAGGTCTTTAGTGTGATTGCTAGATTATATTTTTATTAATTCAATAATACATATTATGTTCCGGAATAAAATTCCATCTTCTGGTGCAGTCACAGCTTTTTAAAATTTAAAAAAACATTTAGGGACATAACAAACACTTTAAAATGATCATGGACAAAACCCATCTATTTATTTGTGATAGTGTGTAGGTACCAGTGGCGGATAAATAGCTTACAACTAGTTGATTAAATTAAAATAAAAGTTTGACAAATCTTTTGCACATTCACAGATTTAATATGTGTCAGTGTAGTTATAATCTTTGCAGTCTATTTTATAAACTACATTTAGTTGATTTGTTTTCTTGAGTTTGGGTTTAAAATTTGAAAATAACGTTTTCGTTGTATCCTTTCGTTTACGAGCAATTTTTACATTATATCTAGAGAACATTTTTGACACTTGTTTGGAAAGTCCTTTTACATACATATAGCAATTTAATGTTTAAAAAGGGAGCCAAAACAGTGATAACACTTTATGATTTTGACTTTTTAGGTACCAAGCTATTTATTTAAAATAATAAAAGTTATTTTTTTTTTTAGGTTTAATACTTATTGACATTTTTAAGGCCAGAAAAATGGAAAAAACACCACAAATTATGGACATATTCAGATGGGAATAGCACTTTTAAATATATCCAAAATATTTAGTGGTTTTAAATGATAATTAACAATTTTGTAAATGGTTTATTTTTAAATAAATAAAATATACTTAAATATTTAGTTACATTTACATTTTGATTAGAAATTTATCACTATTTAGTTAAAAAAAAATCAGAAGTAGAACACCCAAAAAGCAATGTTGACCAATTTATAATATTGCGGAAAAAATGCTACCACATTCCTGAGGCTTAAATATAACGATTTAACCCAACTTACATCAGTCCAAAAGTGGATGATTTCGGAAATACAGAGTGTTAAAAGTTCAATTTAGTTTTTCATGAATATTTTTTTAAAAACTGGTGTATTTTCAAAATGTTTGGCTTGGAGGGGTTGCCGAATTAGGTGTAAAAGTTGATATTGCTTCATAAATAAATTTAATATTTTTAGTTTGTAACTACAAAAATTTTAAGCTGCTTTCATTTTTATTGTAAAATTTAAAGGAATCCCTTTTATAAATCCAGATATCTCAAAAACAGCTGCTCAATTCTACTCTTACCACTTATACCTTGCAGAACAAGAATTTTTATTTAAAAGTTAAATACAGAGTGACTTAAAAAGTAATCATTTTAAATGTGTGTAAGGTAGCACCCTTTAAATTTTACAATAAAAATGACAGCAGTTGTAATTTTTGTATACTACACTGTAGTTTTGTATTTTTTTTTTTTTTAATATAAGTTAGAAAAACAACATATGAATAGTAGTAACTTTATTTTGTAAATTTACTATATTTTAATTATTAATAAAGTTGAAAAAAAACAGGAAAATGCATAAGAAGTGCCTATACAACATAATAAGTAAAAAGACAAAGTAGATCTTGACATTTACAATGAAACAGAAACAAAAAACACAAAGTACTCAATATGTTAATCTACATAAGAAGATTCGTAGTGTTTTTAGCTGCCACCTCATTTATTTGTGCCTCTATAAATTCTATGGGATTTAACTAGCAGTGATATGAGGCAGCAACTACACAACTTTATTGGTTTCTTTAGCCATTTCATCGACAACATACAAATTATGTGCATCTTTATGTTGTCAAATTAGATGTAAAAGTTGATCGCTTCATATTTAAATAAATTTAATATTTTTAGTTTGTAACCACTCCTGCATTTCAGATTTTCTTGAGAAGAAAGGAAATTTTTCAACTTTTTGACTATGATATGATACATTTTCCATCACAAACATAGTATCATTAGGAAACTTTGTAAAAAAAGTAGAAAACCAATTTCGTCTCTTCATGGTAAATACATTTTCTACAAAACCTTCAGAATTAGCAAGAATAATAATAAAGCATCTTCACTTTCTTGTAAGGCTTTTCAGGCCCGTGGATAAACCTTACTATGACCTTTATCTAAGTAAAAGCTTGGCATGTTTTCTTTTCTACATCGTTTGATGGATTTTAAATCTACAGATATAGCATTATCTTAATACACTTTGACAATTTATTTTCAAATACCTATCTAAAAAAATATACATAATAAATAAACAGTACATTTGACTGTTCAAAGTTACAACTAACTTATGTTATGTCTCAAGAAAGTATATAAAGATGAATAATATATTTGTGGCAAATCAAAATGTTTCAATTCTTGCAAAATCTAGATAATTCATTTTTAAAAAAGAAATCTTGTACTATCTTCGAAGAGCATTTAGAACCTTTCGTCAAATGTTTTTAGAAGTCCTCGTCTTCAATAAATACTATTTGGAGTAGATATTGTTTCATTATTGCAGTATTATTTCAATAATCGGTAAGTAGTTGACTTTGCAATAACTGTAAGAAAAATGTTGAGTAATATTATTTTTAATTTGAAAGTAATGAGTAAAACTTACCGGTGGCTTGAGAAATTTTGGATATAACATCAACAATTTTGGTTTTTGTATTATTATCCAATACGTATTTGTACATATTTATTATTTACTGCTTTTCTGAGAGACCTGAATGGCCTAAACTCATTCGTTTTCGTTGTTTTGATGGACTCCGCGAGGAACTGCTATAATAGAATTCGATGTAGAAGGACCCATAATCGTAGAAATTCAATACAATTGCTTACTAAAGTTTTGTAAAGAAATGTTATTAAAGAAATAAAAACAAAGTAATAATGATGAGATATCAAAGTAATAACAAAACTTAAAATATAAAATGTCAGAATAGAACTGTCAACAATAACAATTATCAGCTAAAATAGTTATTTTTGTATCTAGTGCGCGAAATGCTACTTTGGTGATCGAGAACTGAATTTTTTTGACGAGGCGCAGCCGAGTTAAAAAAAATAGTCGAGATCACCAAAGTATTTCGCGCATGAGATGCAAACAAAATTTTTTCTACGAACGTCAAATATATTATTCTAAAATAAGTAACATGCTTAGCTTAATATGAAAAATAGTATTGAACTGGCTTAAACTGTTTTTCCAAATCAAGTAATTACTGTAACTATGGGCCTTAATTATTGTTATATACATTAATAAATAAATGATTTCTTGGATTTTTGCTTGATTGAGGAACATAAAGATTAAGATATAAAAATCCCATATAGTTTACATGCAGTGTGCGAAGTAAGTATTTCGCACACTACTTCGCGCACGGTGTCATGGTAACGAAGGAAAATGAAAAAAAGGGTCACTTCGCATATTGTTGTCAATGCGCGAACCTTGTTATTTTTTTTTTTCGTTTGTAAAAAAAGTAATGTGTGAAACTGACTGTAATGTGACCAATCAGCAGTCTACAAAATTGCCAACTTAACTTCAAATCGCTCCTCTTAGTTTAAAAACAGAGTATAGTAGTAATAAAAGAAAGCCTTGATTTAATGTACTGTTGTTAATACAAAAGCAGAATATTATGGTTCGGGTTTACTTTCACGTGTCACTACGATAAACGGTGGTTCTGTTAGCAGCGTCGGCGGACAGGAACTCAGAAAGCCTACGATGGTCAGGAGTCAAGAGAGAGAAATTTGTTTTGTCCTTCGTATTTTTGTCTCTCCAGTAGACGGGCTTGGTGCCTGCGCATTTTCGGAGTGGGAGAAACCAAAACCACCTTATGTTTACTATTTAGAAATAGCAAAATAAAAAAAACGTTCTTTCGACCCTGACCCAATAGATCTAGATAATGTACAAGAAATTTACTGTTTTGTTTGTTTGAATTTCAGCACATATGAAAATATGTCTACAAGGGTTCTCGCAAATGTTAAAAACCGGGAATTTTTAGGAAACCAAAATGAAACGTCCCACGTGGAAGTTAAGTAAAATTTTTTGACTAACCGAAATTAAAACACTACTTGGGCACATTAATAGTAGTGTTTTTTACAATCACTATCCAAAAGGCTTTTGTGCTTTTAAATCCAACCGCAAATTTGTTGTTTTCCACGAACTAATATTAAGTGATTACTTTGACGCTCGCCGAGCGGCAAATTTGATAGCTTTGTTGCTCGCATAATTTAAATTAGCTATAATATAATAATGTTTTAAAATTAATAAATGATTTTCAAGTTATTTATACGTAATTACATGCTTTTTGTTACATTACCCATGTTAACATGGACTTTGAATATCAACTGGTTTTTTCATGATTAACGTCATAGGCAACACATTATACACCACTTACGACAAATTTTCAGTTTTTATATATATTTCTTCAAAAAAATGTAATCATAGAAAAATTCTTCTGTGAATTTTGAAAAATTCTTTTCCGCTTTCGACAGATTGCCGCGTTCCGCTACGCGTCGCGCGGGCCACTTCCTGTCTCAAGCGATCTTAATACACAAATAGCTATTGTGCAATATAAGTTGACATGAAGGCCCTATCACAAGAAGACGTCTGAGTGCGATATGGACAATCTACTCTAATTGTACAGTATATTTTTTCTACGATTCACTAACCAAAAAAAATCTACAAATTTAAAAATTATTTTTGGTTATTAAAACAAAATAACTTATTTTAAAATTATTTATTACTTTTACTAATTTATAAAATAAAATTAACATGAAAAAAAGAGATTTAATTTTATTATTCTCCAGCCAAGATTCTAACTCGAGTCTCTCGCGTGAAAGACAGACACTTTATCCTTATCTACACCGCCAGATTTAGGATTTTATTTTAAAATGTGGACTATAATTTGTCGATTCTACACAAAAATAACTCATTTTAATGTATATTTAATCTCAATAACTAAAAAATATACTGAAAATTTTAAAAATAACAGTAGGGTGATTAAGATATGAACTGTGATTAGCGTATTTCATTTTTTTTTTTTCAGTGTTTTCACTACATAGAATGGATATGAAAAATATTCATTCGGTTGAACGCAATAGCATACTTTTTCATTTTGTATTTTGTGCGTAGTTATGTTTTAAGAGCAAAACGAGATACTTTGCCGCTTGAGACAGAAAGCGACAACAAACGTTTTGCTCAAAATGCACACCTGATTTTTTCTACGAACACATTATTTTGCAAAATTAAAATAAAAACTGAAAATGTATTGTAATTAGTGTAAAACGTGTTGCCTAGATATACCTTAATTATAAAAAGCAGAGTTGATATTAAAAGTCAATGTTAATTTGGATAATAAAACAAAAAAAATTAAACTACGTACAAATAACTTGAAAATTATTTAATAAAAAGAAATTTCAAATTTTTATATCTATTTCTTAAAATAACGTGATCGTAAGAAAAATCTTGTATGCATTTTGAGCAAAAAGTTCGTCGCCGATTTCGACAGATTGTCGCGCTTCGCTACGCGTCGCGCGGCCAACTTTCTGTCTCCAGCGGCAAAGTATCATTTTTCGCTCTTAATACACAAATAGCTATTAGGAGGCGATCAAACTTGGATCTTTATTGTGTACTTATTTCGCTTATTGTACCCCTCACAGTTTCTAACCCATCAGATTTTCTTGATGAATTCAAGAATATGTCTGATGGGCGCTTTCGCGATTTCTTCAGGTTCCGGATATTTTACCCCGAAGTACCATTCCCGTTCCCATTTAAGGTTCCGACAGTGGCATAGTATGTGAATAGGAGTTTCGTCCTCCTCTTCATATATTCTGCATAGGGAGTCATCAGATATTCCTAAGAGATTTAGGTGTCTTCTGAGACTGCAGTGTAAGGAGTCCTATTACGGCCTTGAGTTCGCTTCTGAAGGTTTAGCAGTTGATGTCTGCTCGTGGATGGACCCTATATAAATCTTTTGGACTGTCTAAGTCCAGGAAGTTCCATCCAGAGCAAATGGTGTTCTCTATTTATTTGTTCCTTCAACGCCCATTTAACATGTTGGTATGAGATACCACATGTGGGTTCTGGTCCAATAAGAGTTTTTTTTGCTCCCTTCCTTGCTAGGAGGTCTGCTTTCTCGTTTCCAAACACTCCCTCATATACTGACACCTATTCAAGGGTGACCTTGTTATATTCTGCCAGGGCCTTGAGGGACTGTTGGCAATCAAATATTGATTTAGATTTTACTTCTACCCTTTTCAGTGCTTTAAGAGCTGCCTGACTGTCTGTCATGACAAAGATCCTCTTATCTCTAAGAGAGTCATTTAGTATGACTTTGGCGCAGGCATTTCTTGCTGTTACTTCAGCCTGGAAGACTGTTGTCAATGACCCCCGGTTCAAACTAATTGTCCTCCCTGAGTTCACATGGTAGATCCCAGTCCCTGTGCTGTTTTTCATTTTCGAACCATCTGTATACTAGATTGATACGTTTTGTTTTTCCCTATTTTCCCGGCTTTTTGCCCTTTCTGGCATTTGAATATCAAAAGGATTCCTGAAGTCGTGAATCATAGGCGTTCTATCCGATGGCATTCTTAGTACCGGATTTTGTTTTAATTTCTCTAATATCATTGTGTGATGTCCTTTTCTCGAAAGTTCTCATCCAAATCTATTAGGAAACAGCCTGTATGTCGCCGACATAGCCTCCTTCTCCACCACAAGGTGTAGTGGAGGAAGACCTAGCAGTAGCTCCATTGCTGCTGTGGGCGTAGTTCTAAGTTATTATTAGACAGGCTAGTCTTTGAACCTTGTCTAATTTTCTGTTAGCTGTTATGTTTTTAGTCTTGTGCCACCATATGACTGATAAGTAAGTTATAACAGGTACTACAACCTTCACACTACTTAGGCTCACTAAAATTATTTTAGGTGGTAGTCAAACGTCAAAATATAATTCTAAACGATTATGTATATTTATTGTGCCGTTATGACGTTTGACCAGTTTGGTTTGACTATAAAGTATTTTGGGAAATGTTTTCTTTGAATTTTTTACTTCTTTGGAATCTTTTGAGATATTTTAGGGGGTGATCAAACAATACAAATTTTAAACGTTTGTTTGGGTCTTATTGTGCCTTTTTGATGATTGTTCATTTTTCAAAGTTGAAATTCGCCCCATATCTTGTTTTTCTATCATTTACCCCTTTAAATTATTTTAATGGGTGTTAAAAAATCTAATGGGTAATTCAATACAGGCAAAAATTGGTTAATACTTATAGCGGGGTCAGTTTTAAAATATATTAACTTCAGGATGCCAGCGGGCACTTGGTCTTTAGTTTTTTTTAATATATAGGTTTCTTATGGTGGTCAAAAAAGTTAGAGGTTGGTCTAACATGGTCAATAACTGGTCAAATGCATGCCGCTTCTAAAACAAATTTTTTAAATTTCGTGGCGTCAGCTTCACAGAGCTAAACCAGCTATTCTGTATAAGGGGTAATTAAAACTTAAATTTCATTTACGTTTTACCAACAGATATTTCGCCGTTCCGGTGAAACAATGACGTAACTGTAAATTCGTGAATTTTTGGCTTAACAGCGCCTTTACTTTTTAAATTAATATATATATGTCAAAAGGCAGTTTTGAGGACGAAAAGTAGTAACTAATGGCAGATTCGAGGACATTTGGTGCTTATGAGGTCGGTCCTCATAAGATTTTATGTATTATGGCATGTTTGGAGACTGTCCTCATAAGATTACATGTAGATATGTTGTTTTAAGGACATTATGCTGTTTGGCGTTTTTGAGGACAATAAATAAAAAATTTACCTTAATCCAAGGTTTTGTGGTTAAAAAATGCGAATATTATACAAACTTCGTATTTGAAGTGAGGTACTTAAATATTGATTGGGATATATGAAAATATTGACTTTGATTATAATATACAGTGTATCTTAAAACGATTATGAAACTTAATGTCAATTTTAAGTTCACTGCCCTCAAAAACGCTTATTTGCATAAATTAATTAAAATTCATTTGTGGTAGTACTTTTTGTAGTTTAAATGGCATTTAAAACACCATTTAATAAAATCGTACAATGTATCGTAATGCTGCATTTTTGAAGTTGAAAAATCAGAATCTAAAGTAATATATAGGTAATTAAATATGGAAGGCCATATATAGGGACAATGACTTTAATAAGATACAGTAAGTCTTAATACGACTATATAGAAAATTAAGCAAAAACTAATGTAAAATTTGAGTTTACTGACCTAGAAAGCGCTTTATTGCAATATTTTCTAAAAATCCATTTTCACTCGTACTTTTTATAGTTTGAATTGCATTAGTACAAAAAATTCTACACAGTTTGCTCTCGAGCCGTCCAATGTTTCTTAATCCTATGATTTTGGAATTATAAGCACAAAATGAGGTCAGATTTAAGATAACTGACCTGGAAAGTGCTTTATTGCAATATTTTATAAAAATCCATTTGCACTCGCACTTTTTATTGCTTAAAAGGCATTTAATACAAACAATGTCTACACAATTTGCTTTAGAGTCGTCCAATGATTCTTAGTCCTATGTTTTTGTGATTTCAAACACGAAATCTAAATTATCATCTAGGTATTTAAACAAGGATTGGCATATATAACGACATTAACTTTGATAATATACAGTGTGTCTTAACACTACTATAGGAAAGATTATTTATTTATTTATTTATTTATTCGTACTTTTTAAAGTTTAAATGGCATATAAAACAAAATATTAACAGAGATTACCAGAATGGTATAATATATCATATTCCTGCGTTTTTGGGGTTAAAAAATCCAAATCTAAAGTAATATTTAGGTATTAAAATATGTATTGGCATATATGGGGACATTAACTTTAATATTATACAGTGTGTCTTAAAACAAGTTTAGGAAAAATTACTCAAAAAAAAAAATGTCAGATTTGAGTTTAACTGGCCTCTAAAACGCTTTAGAGCAATATTTTATAAAAATCCATTTGCACTCGCACTTTTTATTGTATAAAAGGCATTTAATACAAACAATTTCTACACAGTTTGCTTTAGAGTCGTCCAATGAATCTTAGTCCCATGATTTTGGGTTTTTAAACACAAAATCTTAAATATCATCTAGGTATTTAAACATGGATTGGCATATATGAGGACATTAACTTTGATAATATACAGTGTGTCTTAAAACTACTATAGGAAATATTTCGACAGAAATAACTTAAGATTTGAGTTATCTGGCATCAAAGCCGCTTTTTTTGCAATATTTTATAAAAATTTATTTGCCTTCGTACTTTTAAAGTTTAAATGGCATTTAAAACAAAATTTTATCGGAGATTACCAAAATGATATAATATATTATATTCCTGCGTTTTTGTGGTTAAAAAATCCAAATCTGAAGTAAGTATTAAAATATGTATTGGCATATATGGAGACTTTGACTTTCATAATATACAGTGTGTCTTAAAACAAGTATGGGGAAAATTACGCAAAAAATGTCAGATTTGAGTTTAACTGGCCTAGAAAACGCTTTATAGCAATATTTTATAAATATCCAACACGAAATCTAAAATATTATCTAGGTATTTAAACATGGATTGGCCTATATGAGGACATTAACTTTGATAATATACAGTGTGTCTTGAAACTACTATAGAAAAGAATACGACAAAAATAACTTTAGATTAAAGTTCACTGGCCTCGAAAACGCTTTTTTGCAATATTTTATAAACACTCATTTGCCCTCGTACTTTTTGAAGTTTAAATAGCTTTTAAAACAGAATGTCAATGGAGATTACTAGAAAAAAATGTCAGATTTGAGTTTATCTGGCCTCAAAAACGCTTTATAGCTATATTTTATAAAAATCCATTTGCACTCGCACTTTTTATTGTTTAAAGGCATTTAATACAAAAAATTTCAACACAGTTTGCTTTAGAGTCGTCCAATGTTTCTTAGTCCTATGATTTTGGGATTTTAAACACGAAATCCAAAATACTATCTAGGTATTTAAACATGGATTGGCATATATGAGGACATTAACTTTAATAATATACAGTGTGTTTAAAAACTACTATAGGAAATATTTCGACAGAAATAACTTAAGATTTGAGTTCTCTGGCCTCAAAACCGCTTTTTTGCAATATTTTATAAACATTTATTTGCCTTCGTACTTTTAAAGTTTAAATCTCATTTAAAACAAAATGTTAGAGATTACCAAAATGGTATAATATATCATATTCCTGCGTTTTTGGGGTTAAAAAATCCAAATCTGAAGTAAGTATTAAAATATGTATTGGCATATATGGGGACTTTGACTTTGATAGTACACAGTGTGTATTAAAACAAATATAGGGAAAATTACGAAAAAAAATGTCAGATTTTAGTTTAATTGGTCTCGAAAACGCTTTAGAGCAATATTTTATGAAAATATATTTGCACTCGCACTTTTTATTCTTTAAAAGGCATTTAATATAAACAATTTCTACACAGTTTGCTTTAGAGTCGTCCAATGTTTCTTAGTCCTATGATTTTGGGATTTTAAACACGAAATCCAAAATACTATCTAGGTATTTAAACATGGATTGGCATATATGAGGACATTAACTTTAATAATATACAGTGTCTTTAAAAACTACTATAGGAAATATTTGGACAGAAATAACTTAAGATTTGAGTTCTCTGGCCTCAAAACCGCTTTTTTGCAATATTTTATAAACATTTATTTGCCTTCCTACTTTTAAAGTTTAAATCTCATTTAAAACAAAATGTTAGAGATTACCAAAATGGTATAATATATCATATTCCTGCGTTTTTGGGGTTAAAAAATCCAAATCTGAAGTAAGTATTAAAATATGTATTGGCATATATGGGGACTTTGACTTTGATAGTACACAGTGTGTATTAAAACAAATATAGGGAAAATTACGAAAAAAAATGTCAGATTTTAGTTTAATTGGTCTCGAAAACGCTTTAGAGCAATATTTTATGAAAATATATTTGCACTCGCACTTTTTATTCTTTAAAAGGCATTTAATATAAACAATTTCTACACAGTTTGCTTTAGAGTCGTCTAATGATTCTTAGTACTATGATTTTGGGATTTTAAACACGAAATCCAAAATATTATCTAGGTATTTAAACATGGATTGGCATATTTGAGGACATTAACTTTGATAATATACAGTGTGTCTTAAAACAAATATAGGGAAAATTACGCAAAAAAATGTCAGATTTGAGTTTAATTGGCCTCGAAAACGCTTTAGACCAATATTTTATAAAAATCCATTTGCACTCGCATTTTTTATTGTTTAAAAGGCATTTAATACAAACAATTTCTACACAGTTTGCTTTAGAGTTATCCAATGAATCTTAGTACTATGATTTTGGGATTTTAAACACGAAATCCAAAATACTATCTAGGTATTTAAACATGGATTGGCATATATGAGGACATTAACTTTGATAATATACAGTGTGTCTTAAACCTACTGTAGGAAATATTCCGACAGAAATAACTTAAGATTTGAGTTCTCTGGCTTCAAAACCGCTTTTTTTGCAACATTTAATAAACATTTATTTGCCTTCGTACTTTTTAAAGTTTAAATGGCATTTAAAACAAAATGTTATCGGAGATTACCAAAATGATATAATATATCATATTCCTCCGTTTTTGTGGTTAAAAAATCCAATTCTGAAGTAATATTTAGGAATCAAAATATGTATTGGCATATATAGGGACTTTGACTTTGATAATACATAGTGTGTCTTAAAACAAATATAGGGAAAATTACGCAAAAAAATGTCAGATTTTAGTTTAATTGGCCTCGAAAACTCTTTAGAGCAATATTTTATAAAAATATATTTGCACTCGCACTTTTTATTGTTTAAAAGGCATTTAATACAAACAATTTCTACACAGTTTGCTTTAGAGTCGTCCAATGAATCTTAGTACTATGATTTTGGGATTTTAAACACGAAATCCTAAATAGTCCATTTAAAGGAAAGGTAAAAGGGGTAGAATTGGTCCGAATGAAGAGACCCCCTACCCCTTATGTTTTTGGGGTCGCTGATCACGAAAATGAGGGTTAGAAACGCCGCAGGGGCGCGAAACACCCTTAAAATTGCAGAAAACACCCCTAAATAGGGTTGTTTTTCGACTGTACCTGTTGTTTTGCTCAACTAAGCCATCTTATATGTTTTTTGGGGCGCTGATTACGAAAATGAGGGTTAAAGCTACCTGCAAGGGTTGGAACACCCTTAAAATTGCAAAAAACACCCCTAAGTATGGGTGTTTTTCGACTGAACTCATTGTTTCACGAAGCTAAGCCATCTTATAAGTTTTTTGGGGCGCTAGTTACGAAAATGCCGATGAATGAACCACCCCTAAAATTGCAAAAACACCCCTCAGTAGGGGTGTTTCTCGACTGTACTTGTTGTTTTGCAAACTAACTCATCTCTTACGTTTTTTGGGGCGCTGATTTTAAAAATCGGGTGTCGAGACTGGAAAATTTGTGTGACACACCCCACATACCAGAAACACCCCTCCCAAGGGGTGAATTTTCGGGAAAAATTAACAGTTACGGTGTTTCGCGAACTAAGTCATCTTATATGTTTTTTGGGGCGCTGATTACGAAAATAGGGGTTAAAACTTGCAGCAATGGTTGAACCACCCCTAAAATTGCAAAAACACCCTTAAGTAGGGGTGTTTCTCGACTGTACTTGTTGTTTTGCAAACTAACTCATCTCTTATGTTTTTTTGGGGCGCTAATTACGAAAATGGCGGTTAAAACTTGCAGCAATGGTTGAACCACCCCTAAAATTGCAAAAACACCCCTTGGGAGGGGTGTTTCTAGTATGTGGGGTGTGTCACACAAATTTTCCAGTCTCGACACCCCGATTTTTGAAATCAGCGCCCCAAAAAACGTAAAAGATCAGTTAGTTTGCAAAACAACAAGTACAGTCGAGAAACACCCCTACTGAGGGGTGTTTTTGCAATTTTAGGGGTGGTTCAACCATCGCTGCAAGTTTTAACCCCCATTTTCGTAATCAGCGCCCCAAAAAAACTTATAAGATGGCTTAGCTTCGTGAAACAATGAGTTCAGTCGAAAAACACCCCTACTTAGGGGTGTTTTTTGCAATTTTAAGGGTGTTCCAACACTTGTAGGTAGCTTTAACCCTCATTTTCGTATTCAGCGCCCCAAAAAACATATAAGATGGCTTAGTTGAGCAAAACAACAGGTACTGTCGAAAAACAACCCTATTTAGGGGTGTTTTTTGCAATTTTAAGGGTGTTTCGCGCCCCTGCGGCGTTTCTAACCCTCATTTTCGTGATCAGCGACCCCAAAAACATAAGGGGTAGGGGTTCTCTTCATGCGGACCAATTCTACCCCTTTTACCTTTCCATTAAATGGACTAAAATACTATCTAGGTATTTAAACATGGATTGGCATATATGAGGACATTAACTTTGATAATATACAGTGTGTCTTAAAACTACTATAGGAAATATTTCGACAGAAATAACTTAAGATTTGAGTTCTCTGGCCTCAAAACCGCTTTTCTGCAATATTTTATAAACATTTATTTGCCTTCGTACTTTTAAAGTTTAAACCGCATTTAAAACAAAATGTTATCGGAGATTACCAAAATGATATAATATATCATATTCCTGCATTTTTTGGGGTTAAAAAATCCAAATCTGAAGTAAGTATTAAAATATGTATTGGCATATATGAGGACTTTGACTTTGATAATACACAGTGTGTCTTAAAACAAATATAGGGAAAATTACGCAAAAAAATATCAGATTTTAGTTTAATTGGCCTCGAAAACGCTTTAGAGCAATATTTTATAAAAATATATTTGCACTCGCACTTTTTATTGTTTAAAAGGCATTTAATACAAACAATTTCTACACAGTTTGCTTTAGAGTCGTCTAATGAATCTTAGTACTATGATTTTGGGATTTTAAACACGAAATCCAAAATATTATCTAGGTATTTAAACATGGATTGGCATATATGGGGACATTAACTTTGATAATATACAGTGTGTCTTAAAACAAGTATAGGGAAAATTACGCAAAAAAATGTCAGATTTTAGTTTAATTGGCCTCGAAAACGCTTTTAGAGCAATATTTTATAAAAATCTATTTGCTCTCGCACTTTTTATTGTTTAAAAGGCATTTAATACAAACAATTTCTACACAGTTTGCTTTAGAGTCGTCCAATGAATCTTAGTACTATGATTTTGGAATTTTAAACACGAAATCCAAAATACTATCTAGGTATTTAAACATGGATTGGCATATATGAGGACATTAACTTTGATAATATACAGTGTGTCTTAAACCTACTATAGGAAATATTTCGACAGAAATAACTTAAGATTTGAGTTCTCTGGGCTCAAAACCGCTTTTTTTGCAATATTTTATAAACATTTATTTGCCTTCGAACTTTTAAAGTTTAAATGTCATTTAAAACAAAATGTTATTGGAGATTACCAAAATGGTATAATATATCATATTCCTGCGTTTTTGGGGTTAAGAAATCCAAATCTGAAGTAAGTATTAAAATATGTATTTGCATATATGGGGACTTTGACTTTGATAATACACAGTGTGTCTTAAAACAAATATAGGGAAAATTACGCAAAAAAATGTCAGATTTTAGTTTAATTGGCCTCGAAAATGCTTTAGAGCAATATTTTATAAAAATCCATTTGCTCTCGCACTTTTTATTGTTTAAAAGGCATTTAATACAAACAAGTTCTACAAAGTTTGCTTAACAGTCGTCCAATGAATCTTAGTACTATGATTTTGGGATTTTAAACACAAAATCCAAAATACTATCTAGGTATTTAAATATGGATTGGCATATATGAGGACATTAACTTTGATAATATACAGTGTGTCTTAAACCTACTATAGGAAATATTTCGACAGAAATAACTTAAGATTTGAGTTCTCTGGCCTCAAAACAGCTTTTTTTGCAATATTTTATAAACATTTATTAGCCTTCGTACTTTTTAAAGTTTAAATGGCATTTAAAACAAAATGTTATCGGAGATTACCAAAATGATATATCATATTTCTGCGTTTTTGTGGTTAAAAAATCCTAATCTGAAGTAATAGTTAGGAATCAAAATATGTCTTGACATATATGGGGACTTTGACTTTAATAATATACAGTGTGTCTTAAAACAAGTATAGGGAAAATTACGCAAAAAAATGTCAGATTTGAGTTTAATTGGCCTCGAAAACGCTTTAGACCAATATTTTATAAAAATCCATTTGCACTCGCACTTTTTATTGTTTAAAAGGCATTTAATACAAACAATTTCTACACAGTTTGCTTTAGAGTCGTCCAATGAATCTTAGTACTATGATTTTGGGATTTTAAACACGAAATCCAAAATCTTATCTAGGTATTTAAACATGGATTGGCATATATGAGGACATTAACTTTGATAATATACAGTGTGTCTTAAAACTATTATAGGAAATATTTCGACAGAAATAACTTAAGATTTGAGTTCTCTGGCCTCAAAACCGCTTTTTTTGCAATATTTTATAAACATTTATTTGCCTTGGTACTTTTAACATTTAAATGGCATTTAAAACAAAATGTTATCCGAGATTACCAAAATGGTATAATATATCATATTCCTGCGTTTTTGGGGTTAAAAAATCCAAATCTGAAGTAAGTATTAAAATATGTATTGGCATATATGGGGACTTTGACTTTGATAATACACAGTGTGTCTTAAAACAAATATAGGGAAAATTACGCAAAAAAATGTCAGATTTTAGTTTAGTTGGCCTCGAAAACGCTTTAGAGCAATATTTTATGAAAATATATTTGCACTCGCACTTTTTATTGTTTAAAGGGCATTTAATACAAACAATTTCTACACAGTTTGCTTTAGAGTCGTCCAATGAATCTTATTACTATAATTTTGGGATTTTAAACACGAAATCCAAAATATTATCTAGGTATATAAACATGGATTGGCATATATGAGGACATTAACTTTGATAATATACAGTGTATCTTAAAACTACTATAGGAAATATTTCGACAGAAATAACTTAAGATTTGAGTTCTATGGCCTCAAAACCGCTTTTTTTGCAACATTTTATAAACATTTATTTGCCTTCGTACTTTTAAAGTTTAAATCTCATTTAAAGCAAAATGTTATCGGAGATTACCAAAATGGTATAATATATCATATTCCTGCGTTTTTGGGGTTAAAAAATCCAAATCTGAAGTAAGTATTAAAATATGCATTGGCATATATGGGGACTTTAACTTTGATAGTACACAGTGTGTATTAAAACAAATATAGGGAAAATTACGAAAAAAAATGTCAGATTTTAGTTTAATTGGCCTCGAAAACGCTTTAGAGCAATATTTTATGAAAATATATTTGCACTCGCACTTTTTATTGTTTAAAAGGCATTTAATATAAACAATTTCTACACAGTTTGCTTTAGAGTCGTCCAATGAATCTTATTACTATAATTTTGGGATTTTAAACACGAAATCCAAAATATTATCTAGGTATTTAAACATGGATTGGCATATATGAGGACATTAACTTTGATAATATATAGTGTGTCTTAAAACAAGTATAGGGAAAATTACGCAAAAAAATGTCAGATTTGAGTTTAATTGGCCTCGAAAACGCTTTAGACCAATATTTTATAAAAATCCCTTTGCACTCGCACTTTTTATTGTTTAAAAGGCATTTAATACAAACAATTTCTACACAGTTTGCTTTAGAGTCATCCAATGAATCTTAGTACTATGATTTTGGGATTTTAAACACGAAATCCAAAATACTATCTAGGTATTTAAACATGGATTGGCATATATAAGGACATTAACTTTGATAATATACAGTGTGTCTTAAAACTACTATAGAAAATATTTCGACAGAAATAACTTATGATTTGAGTTCTCTGGCCTCAAAACCGCTTTTTTTTGCAATATTTTATAAACATTTATTTGCCTTCGTACTTTTAAAGTTTAAATGGCATTTAAAACAAAATGTTATCGGATATTACCAAAATGATATAATATATCATATTTCTGCGTTTTTGTGGTTAAAAAATTCAAATCTGAAGTAATATTTAGGAATCAAAATATGTATTGGCATATATGAGGACATTAACTTTGATAATATACAGTGTGTCTTAAAACTATTATAGGAAATATTTCGACAAAAATAACTTAAGATTTGAGTTCTCTGGCCTCAAAACCGCTTTTTTTGCAATATTTTATAAACATTTATTTGCCTTGGTACTTTTAACATTTAAATGGCATTTAAAACAAAATGTTATCCGAGATTACCAAAATGGTATAATATATCATATTCCTGCGTTTTTGGGGTTAAAAAATCCAAATCTGAAGTAAGTATTAAAATATGTATTGGCATATATGGGGACTTTGACTTTGATAATACACAGTCTTAAAACAAATATAGGGAAAATTACGCAAAAAAATGTCAGATTTTAGTTTAGTTGGCCTCGAAAACGCTTTAGAGCAATATTTTATGAAAATATATTTGCACTCGCACTTTTTATTGTTTAAAAGGCATTTAATACAAACAATTTCTACACAGTTTGCTTTAGAGTCGTCCAATGAATCTTATTACTATAATTTTGGGATTTTAAACACGAAATCCAAAATATTATCTAGGTATATAAACATGGATTGGCATATATGAGGACATTAACTTTGATAATATACAGTGTATCTTAAAACTACTATAGGAAATATTTCGACAGAAATAACTTAAGATTTGAGTTCTATGGCCTCAAAACCGCTTTTTTGCAATATTTTATAAACATTTATTTGCCTTCGTACTTTTAAAGTTTAAATCTCATTTAAAGCAAAATGTTATCGGAGATTACCAAAATGATATAATATATCATATTCCTGCGTTTTTGGGGTTAAAAAATCCAAATCTGAAGTAAGTATTAAAATATGTATTGGCATATATGGGGACTTTAACTTTGATAGTACACAGTGTGTATTAAAACAAATATAGGAAAAATTACGAAAAAAAATGTCAGATTTTAGTTTAATTGGCCTCGAAAACGCTTTAGAGCAATATTTTATGAAAATATATTTGCACTCGCACTTTTTATTGTTTAAAAGGCATTTAATATAAACAATTTCTACACAGTTTGCTTTAGAGTCGTCCAATGAATCTTATTACTATAATTTTGGGATTTTAAACACGATATCCAAAATATTATCTAGGTATTTAAACATGGATTGGCATATATGAGGACATTAACTTTGATAATATACAGTGTGTCTTAAAACTATTATAGGAAATATTTCGACAGAAATAACTTAAGATTTGAGTTCTCTGGCCTCAAAACCGCTTTTTTTTGCAATATTTTATAAACATTTATTTGCCTTGGTACTTTTAACATTTAAATGGCATTTAAAACAAAATGTTATCCGAGATTACCAAAATTGTATAATATATCATATTCCTGCGTTTTTGGGGTTAAAAAATCCAAATCTGAAGTAAGTATTAAAATATGTATTGGCATATATGGGGACTTTGACTTTGATAATACACAGTGTGTCTTAAAACAAATATAGGGAAAATTACGCAAAAAAATGTCAGATTTTAGTTTAGTTGGCCTCGAAAACGCTTTAGAGCAATATTTTATGAAAATATATTTGCACTCGCACTTTTTATTGTTTAAAAGGCATTTAATACAAACAATTTCTACACAGTTTGCTTTAGAGTCGTCCAATGAATCTTATTACTATAATTTTGGGATTTTAAACACGAAATCCAAAATATTATCTAGTTATATAAACATGGATTGGCATATATGAGGACATTAACTTTGATAATATACAGTGTATCTTAAAACTACTATAGGAAATATTTCGACAGAAATAACCTAAGATTTGAGTTCTCTGGCCTCAAAACCGCTTTTTTGCAATATTTTATAAACATTTATTTGCCTTCGTACTTTTAAAGTTTAAATCTCATTTAAAACAAAATGTTATCGGAGATTACCAAAATGGTATAATATATCATATTCCTGCGTTTTTGGGGTTAAAAAATCAAAATCTGAAGTAAGTATTAAAATATGTATTGGCATATATGGGGACTTTGACTTTGATAATACACAGTGTGTCTTAAAACAAATATAGGGAAAATTACGCAAAAAAATGTCAGATTTTAGTTTAGTTGGCCTCGAAAACGCTTTAGAGCAATATTTTATGAAAATATATTTGCACTCGCACTTTTTATTGTTTAAAAGGCATTTAATACAAACAATTTCTACACAGTTTGCTTTAGAGTCGTCCAATGAATCTTATTACTATAATTTTGGGATTTTAAACACGAAATCCAAAATATTATCTAGGTATATAAACTTGGATTGGCATATATGAGGACATTAACTTTGATAATATACAGTGTATCTTAAAACTACTATAGGAAATATTTCGACAGAAATAACTTAAGATTTGAGTTCTCTGGCCTCAAAACCGCTTTTTTGCAATATTTTATAAACATTTATTTGCCTTCGTACTTTTAAAGTTTAAATCTCATTTAAAGCAAAATGTTGTCGGAGATTACCAAAATGGTATAATATATCATATTCCTGCGTTTTTGGGGTTAAAAAATCCAAATCTGAAGTAAGTATTAAAATATGTATTGGCATATATGGGGACTTTAACTTTGATAGTACACAGTGTGTATTAAAACAAATATAGGGAAAATTACGAAAAAAAATGTCAGATTTTAGTTTAATTGGCCTCGAAAACGCTTTAGAGCAATATTTTATGAATTTGCACTCGCACTTTTTATTGTTTAAAAGGCATTTAATATAAACAATTTCTACACAGTTTGCTTTAGAGTCGTCCAATGTTTCTTAGTCCTATGATTTTGGAATTTCAAACACAAAATCTAAAATATTATCTAGGTATTTAAACATTTTTGGCATATATGAGGACATAAACTTTGATAATATACAGTGTCTTAAAACTACTATAAGAAAGAATACGATAAAAATTACTTTATATTTGAGTTCACTTGCCTCAAAAACGTTTTTTTTGCAACATTTTATAAACATTTATTTTCCCTTGAAATGTTTGAAGTTTAAATGGCATTTAAAACCAAATATTAACGAAGCTTACCAGAATCGTAAAATATATCATATTCCTGCGTTTTTGTGGTTAAAAAATCCAAATCTGAAGTAATATTTAAGTATTAAAATATGTATTGGCATGTATGGGGACTTTGACTTTAATAATATACAGTGTGTCTTAAAACAAGTATAGGGAAAATTACGCAAAAAATGTCAGATTTTAGTTTAACTGACCTCAAAAACGCTTTATATAGCAATATTTTATAAAAATATATTTGCACTCGCACTTTTTATTGTTTAAAAGGCATTTAATACAAACAATTTCTACACAGTTTGTTTTAGAGTCGTCTAATGAATCTTAGTACTATGATTTTGGGATTTTAAACACGAAATCCAAACTATTATCTAGGTATTTAAAATGAATTGGCATATATGAGGACATTAACTTTGATAATATACAGTGTGTCTTAAAACAAGTATAGGGAAAATTACGCAAAAAAATGTCAGATTTGAGTTTAATTGGCCTCGAAAACGCTTTAGACCAATATTTTATAAAAATCCATTTGCACTCGCACTTTTTATTGTTTAAAATGCATTTAATACAAACAATTTCTACACAGTTTGCTTTAGAGTCATCCAATGAATCTTAGTACTATGATTTTGGGATTTTAGACACGAAATCCAAAATACTATCTAGGTATTTAAACATGGATTGGCATATATGAAGACATTAACTTTGATAATATACAGTGTGTCTTAAAACTACTGTAGGAAATATTTTGACAGAAATAACTTAAGATTTTAGTTCTCTGGCCTCAAAACCGCTTTTTTTGCAACATTTTATAAACATTTATTTGCCTTCGTACTTTTAAAATTTAAATAGCATTTAAAACAAAATGTTATCGGAGATTACCAAAATGGTATAATATATCATATTCCTGCGTTTTTGGGGTTAAAAAATCCAAATCTGAAGTAAGTATTAAAATATGTATTGGCATATATGGGGACTTTGACTTTGATAATACACAGTGTGTCTTAAAACAAATATAGGGAAAATTACGCAAAAAAATGTCAGATTTTAGTTTAATTGGCCTCGAAAACGCTTTAGAGCAATATTTTATAAAAATCTATTTGCTCTCGCACTTTTTATTGTTTAAAAGGCATTTAATACAAACAATTTCTACACAGTTTGCTTTAGAGTCGTCCAATGAATCTTAGTACTATGATTTTGGAATTTTAAACACGAAATCCAAAATACTATCTAGGTATTTAAACATGGATTGGCATATATGAGGACATTAACTTTGATAATATACAGTGTGTCTTAAACCTACTATAGGAAATATTTCGACAGAAATAACTTAAGATTTGAGTTCTCTGGGCTCAAAACCGCTTTTTTTTGCAATATTTTATAAACATTTATTTGCCTTCGTACTTTTAAAGTTTAAATCTCATTTAAAACAAAATGTTATCAGAGATTACCAAAATGGTATATTATATCATATTCTTGCGTTTTTGGAGTTAAAAAATCCAAATCTGAAGTAAGTATTAAAATATGTATTGGCATATATGGGGACTTTGACTTTGATAGTACACAGTGTGTATTAAAACTAATATAGGGAAAATTACGAAAAAAAATGTCAGATTTTAGTTTAATTGGTCTCGAAAACGCTTTAGAGCAATATTTTATGAAAATATATTTGCACTCGCACTTTTTATTTTTTAAAAGGCATTTAATATAAACAATTTCTACACAGTTTGCTTTAGAGTCGTCCAATGAATCTTAGTCCTATGATTTTGGAATTTCAAACACAAAATCTAAAATATTATCTAGTTATTTAAACATGTTTGGCATATATGAGGACATTAACTTTGATAATATACAGTGTCTTAAAACTACTATAAGAAAGAATACGATAAAAATTACTTTATATTTGAGTTCACTTGTCTCAAAAACGTTTTTTTGCAACATTTTATAAACATTTATTTTCCCTTGAAATGTTTGAAGTTTAAATGGCATTTAAAACCAAATATTAACGAAGCTTACCAGAATCGTAAAATATATCATATTCCTGCGTTTTTGTGGTTAAAAAATCCAAATCTGAAGTAATATTTAAGTATTAAAATATGTATTGGCATGTATGGGGACTTTGACTTTAATAATATACAGTGTGTATTAAAACAAGTATAGGAAAAATTACGCAAAAAATGTCAAGATTTTAGTTTAACTGACCTCAAAAACGCTTTATATAGCAATATTTTATAAAAATCAATTTGCACTCGCACTTTTTATTGTTTAAAAGGCATTTAATATAAAACATTTCTACACAGTTTGCTTTAGAGTTGTCCAATGTTTCTTAGTCCTATGATTTTGGGATTTCAAACCCAAAATCAGAAATATTATCTAGGTATTTAAATACGGATTGGCATATATGGGGACATTAACTTTGATAATATACAGTGTGTCTTAAAATAAAATAACTTTAGATTTGAGTTTACTTGCCTCAAAAACGGTTTTTTGCAATATTTTATAAACATTTATTTGCCCTCGTACTTTTTGAAGTTTAATTGGCATCTAAAACAGAATGTTAACGGAGCTCACCAGAATCGTAAAATAGATCATATTCCTGCGTTTTTGTGTTTAAAAAATTTAAATCTTAAGTAATAATTTAGGTATTAAAATATATATAGGCATATTATGATAATAAACAGTGTGTCATAACAAGTATAGGAAAATTACCCAAAAAAATGTCAGATTTGAGTTTAACTGGCCTTGAAAACGCTTTATAGCAATATTTTATAAAAATCCATTTTCACTCGTACTTTTTACAGTTTAAATTGCATTAGTACAAAAAATTCTACACAGTTTGCTCTCGAGCCGTCCAATGTTTCTTAATCCTATGATTTTGGGATTTCAAACACGAAATCTAAAATATTTCTATCTTTTTTAGAAAATTATTTTAGAGGACTTATACAGTGTGTGCCAATATATTGTGGTTTCAATTAGATGGTGCTATACCACCTTACCAGTTAAACGTGCGGACTTAATTTGGAAATCATTAGATAGGGCGAGCAGGTCCCATATCTTGACCTGCTAGGTGGTCCCCTGATCTCACTCCCTTGGATTTCTTTTTGTGGAGTCATATTAAGGAAAAGTTTTACAATGAACAAGACACCACAAAAAAAATATAAAAGAACGCATTCAAGAGGCCTTCACAACAATCACTCCTGAAATACTTACAAACGTCCGTAGTTCATTAAAAAAAAACATTTAATGTAGTTTAGAAATAAGTAAATACAATTTTTTCGTACATTTGTAAATTAGTTTTTATTCCCGTTTAATGAACTTTTTGTTCAAAAATTTCAAAATAATTTAATTTAAACCTATAAGATATATACATGTACATACATACCTGTACATATTGAAATAATTATGAAATATGGACGAGATAAGAAGTTTGGGTCTCAACTAACTTTAGCCAAAACTTATTTTTCAAATTTGTAGAATAAAAGAGTTTTTAAATATTTTTGAAATGTACCGATTTTTCAGTAAATTTAAGAAAAATTTGAATAACATGGCAATACAGCATCATGTTTACAAAAACAATGCATTTTTGTAAAGGCCATTGAAGTAGAAATCTAAAAATGTAAAAATATACAGGGCGTTTTAAATAAAAATTTTATCAAAATGTTTTGCTACTTGAACGTTGAGTACTCTGTATAAATGAAACTATTTTCTAGTTATGGGGATTTTTAAACAAAACAAATCGGTTTTTGTTTTATTTTGATATCTCAATTAGTTTCGGCGCTACACTCCGCGGGGAGATAATTGGCACACCCTGTATATGTATTAGCATATTAGAACATTGAATTTGATATTATACAGAATGTCATCAATCAAGCAGAAGAAGCAACATTGTGCAGGTTCGGTGAAGAAGAAGATAAAAAATAATCCACTTCATGTGTCAGTGCGAAGGCTAGATTGACGTTTCTAAAGCTTATAAGTTTTATTAATAAAGACTAAGCTAAGAAGACATACTCTGTAACGAAGTCCCACAATAGCTCTAAAAAGGTTGCGGTGGACAAGAACAAAATTCAGATTTGGTTTTTTTGCCCCAAAAACCCAGCATTTTAAATACATTGGACCCCTTTAGCAAAACAATGAAAACATTTTTTAAATACTATTTAAAATATAAAAAATATAAGTGCAAATCTATTTTTACAAACAATTGCAAAAAGAGTTTCTTAGGTTAATATTTAAATCTGACATTATTTTTTGCGTATTTTTTCCCACAGTTGTTCCAAGTTTATGTTGCTGTACATGTATATATTGTATATCCATATTTAAATACCTGTATAATTTTTGGATTTTTTTAACTAGTATTAAAATACATTGGACGACTCTAGCAAACTATAAATAATAAAGAAATTTTATTTTAAATGGTATTTAAAATAAAAATGTAAAACAGGATTTTTACAAAATATTTCAGAAAAGAATTTTGTTTGTCAGTGAATTCAAATATGACATTAGTCATCGAGTAATTTCTCCATTTTTAGTTTTAAGACACACTGTATATGATAAAAGTCAATGTTCCCATATATGCCAATCCATATTAAAATACCTATATATAAGTTATTTTGGCATATTTTGAACTAAAAGTTGGATATATACGTTTGTATATCAAATGTATACAAATGTATACGTTTGTATATAGGGGTTGCAAAATGTCCTCAAAACTGCCCTTTGACATACATATATATATATATATATATATATATATATATATATATATATATATATATATATATATATATATATATATATATATATATATATATATATATATATATATATATATATATATATATATATATATATATACCTAAACCGCTACCTTCAAGTCCATTTCAAAGTGGGAGGAGCTATATATATGTTTAGGCACGCTAACGACACATTGAGTCCATACAGCGTTGCCAAACCGCATATGGCCCTAATCTGTCGTAACAATATAATTTATATATATCTGGCCCTAATCTGTCGTTATAACGTAATGCATATATATATGGGCCCTAATCTGTTGTTATAATGTAATATAAATATGTAATATTTTTAAATTTGGCGGCATTCACTAAACAAGGTTTGAGGTAGGTCATGTCATGTCAAAGCATAGGATGATAAAAAAGGAAAATTTATTTGAATAAATAAAACTATAAAGTGTGATTTGGAAATTGGAAGTAATTTAACTATTTAACATATTTAGAGCTTCTGGCCTTTACTTTATATGTTATTACATCTATTTCATATATTTTTTTAGGTTATTTGTCCAAAATTTAAGGAATTTTAACCCAACTTATTCAAAGCATAGTTTTTGAAGTTTAAAGTAGATATAACTTAATTAACTGGCACATTTAAAGCATATATACGGCAAGTTGATGACCTTTACATGATATTCTATTGAGGAAATTACTTATTTTCCAGCGATTTGAGGAAACTTAACCTCTAACCTTTTCAAAGCCCGATTGATTCCCTCTGGCCTGATTTTTAAAGTAAAAGTAATTTAATATTATTCACAAGTTGAACTAATGCCTGCTCATTCTAGAAGTACAAGAGAACCAATGCCTGGTCCATCTACAAGAGAAGCAAGCGAGACATATACATAATAAAAGTTATCTGTGATATTGTTGTTATTAGATAGTAGAAGGTGAACTTTATTGTTGTGCCCATTAAAACAATAGCATATTTTGATCCACTTGAAGAAAAATATATTTTTTATTTGGAAGTTCTATTATACTCGGCTAAAAATTATTCGTTCAAATGAGAGAGGAGAGCAGAAGAAATTTTAAACTTTAATGAAATTAAGGCAGAACTTTACTTATACTGATCTGGAGTGTAGATTTAATGTTTTGACAGCAACTATAACAAATGTAGTGGTCACATTCAATCGTTTATTTCATTATGTGTTATTTGTGCAATCTGTAGAATTATTTTATATTATAGCAGAGTATCTTCTTCAGTTCAAAGACAATCGATTAAACATCAGAGTTATGTTCTGATACCTCTTTGTTACAATATCATTAAACTTGGTAAATATATATATATTTTTCCATAAAATTTTGAGTTTTAATTGCAGTTCAGCTGTTTAATTATAGTAATTTTTAAAACTATGGCAGAATATTTACCATCTTAATATAGAAGTGTCACTTTGAATAATTTTCCGACAAAAAATTTTTTTTTTCAAAATTTAAAAAACAACATTTTATTTTTCAATAACATTATGAAAAAGAAAACGAATTAACGATAAATACTGTTATGCAAAAAAATATAGAATCAAAGTTATGAAGTTTTACAAAAATTAATAGAAAGAAGTAAGAAATTCAACATTTTTTCCACACAATTTGTATAAAATAAAGATTTTTGGAAATTTTCATCGTGGATTCCAATTGCTTAGATCATCTGGCAACTTTTTGAAAGAATACATTTTTTTCCTATATCAAATATTTACCATTTTAATATAGAAGTGACACTGAATAATTTTCCGACAAAAAATTTTTTTTTTCAAAATTTAAAAAACAACATTTTATTTTTCAATAACGTTATGAAAAAGAAAACGAATTAACGATAAATACTTTTATGCAAAAAATTATAGAATCAAAGTTATGAAGTTTTACAAAAATTAATAAAAGGTAAGTATAAAATTCAACATTTTTCCACACAATTTGTATAAAATAAAGATTTTTGGAAATTTTCATCGTGGATTCCAATTGCTTAGATCATCTGGCAACTTTTTGAAAGAATACATTTTTTTCCTATATCGAATATTTACCATTTTAATATAGAAGTGACACTTTGAATAATTTTCCGACAAAAAATTTTTTTTTTCAAAATTTAAAAAACAACATTTTATTTTTCAATAACGTTATGAAAAAGAAAACGAATAACCGATAAATACTTTTATGCAAAAAATTATAGAATCAAAGTTATGAAGTTTTACAAAAATTAATAAAAGGTAAGTATAAAATTCAACATTTTTTCCACACAATTTGTATAAAATAAAGATTTTTGGAAATTTTCATCGTGGATTCCAATTGCTTAGATCATCTGGCAACTTTTTGAAAGAATACATTTTTTTCCTATATCGAATATTTACCATTTTAATATAGAAGTGACACTTTGAATAATTTTCTGACAAAAAATTTTTTTTTTCAAAATTAAAAAAACAACATTTTATTTTTCAATAACGTTATGAAAAAGAAAACGAATTAACAATGAATACTTTTATGCAAAAAATTATAGAATCAAAGTTATGAAGTTTTACAAAAATTAATAAAAGGTAAGTTTAAAATTCAACATTTTTCCACACAATTTGTATAAAATAAAGATTTTTGGAAATTTTCATCGTGGATTCCAATTGCTTAGATCATCTGGCAACTTTTTGAAAGAATACATTTTTTTCCTATATCGAATATTTACCATTTTAATATAGAAGTGACACTTTGAATAATTTTCTGACAAAAAATTTTTTTTTTCAAAATTTAAAAAACAACATTTTATTTTTCAATAACGTTATGAAAAAGAAAATGAATTAACGATAAATACTTTTATGCAAAAAATTATAGAATCAAAGTTATGAAGTTTTACAAAAATTAATAAAAGGTAAGTATAAAATTCAACATTTTTTCCACACAATTTGTATAAAATAAAGATTTTTGGAAATTTTCATCGTGGATTCCAATTGCTTGGATCATCTGGCAACTTTTTGAAAGAATACATTTTTTTCCTATATCGAATATTTACCATTTTAATATAGAAGTGACACTTTGAATAATTTTCCGACAAAAAATTTTTTTTTCAAAATTTAAAAAACAACATTTTATTTTTCAATAACGTTATGAAAAAGAAAACGAATTAACGATAAATACTTTTATGCAAAAAATTATAGAATCAAAGTTATGAAGTTTTACAAAAATTAATAAAAGGTAAGTATAAAATTCAACATTTTTTCCACACAATTTGTATAAAATAAAGATTTTTGGAAATTTTCATCGTGGATTCCAATTGCTTGGATCATCTGGCAACTTTTTGAAAGAATACATTTTTTTCCTATATCGAATATTTACCATTTTAATATAGAAGTGACACTTTGAATAATTTTCCGACAAAAAATTTTTTTTTCAAAATTTAAAAAACAACATTTTATTTTTCAATAACGTTATGAAAAAGAAAACGAATTAACGATAAATACTTTTATGCAAAAAATTATAGAATCAAAGTTATGAAGTTTTACAAAAATTAATAAAAGGTAAGTATAAAATTCAACATTTTTTCCACACAATTTGTATAAAATAAAGATTTTTGGAAATTTTCATCGTGGATTCCAATTGCTTAGATCATCTGGCAACTTTTTGAAAGAATACATTTTTTTCCTATATCGAATATTTACCATTTTAATATAGAAGTGACACTTTGAATAATTTTCTGACAAAAAATTTTTTTTTTCAAAATTTAAAAAACATTTTATTTTTCAATAACGTTATGAAAAAGAAAACGAATTAACGATAAATACTTTTATGCAAAAAATTATAGAATCAAAGTTATGAAGTTTTACAAAAATTAATAAAAGGTAAGTATAAAATTCAACATTTTTTCCACACAATTTGTATAAAATAAAGATTTTTGGAAATTTTCATCGTGGATTCCAATTGCTTGGATCGTCTGGCAACTTTTTGAAAGAATACATTTTTTTCCTATATCGAATATTTACCATTTTAATATAGAAGTGACACTTTGAATAATTTTCCGACAAAAAATTTTTTTTTTTTTTTAATTGAAAAAACAACATTTTATTTTTCAATAACGTTATGAAAAAGAAAACGAATGAACGATAAATACCTCTATGCAAAAGTTTATAGATTCAAAGTTATGAAGTTTTACAAAAATGAATAAGAGGTCGAAAAAAAATCATGATTCCTATACTTTCTTTATAACTGTATACAGGTAGGAAAGTAAAAATAAATAGGACACGATAAGAAAAATATTTATTATTGGAATTCACATAACAATATATAGGTAGATTTGCTTTCAACGACCACGTTACAACACTTAATGAGGACTTTTTCTAGAAGCTTGAAGAAAACGATATTTATACATAGTTTTTTTTACAAAAAAAAAGTGTACGGTATTGAGAGGCCATGTACTGTAATTTGAATTGCGCGGTACGGTAAATGGAATTTGAAAAGTTGGCAACCCTGCATTGAAAGTTGTACAATTCCATACAAGTGGCAACACTGGCAAGTGGCACCACTGTTCCAAAATACCTACCTAGAGGCGAGTTCGGTCAGTCAGGGGCTGGAGCGGGACAAAATTTAGGGTGCTTTTAAATGACATTTAAGCGTGTTAAACTGTCACTAATCGGACTAAACCGAACGCTAAAAGAGTCGTTTGGAGTTAAAAGTGTTAAAGGAGTTAAAGGAACGTGGCAAACCGAACGCAATGTAGGAACAACAATGGTTATGTTTACATGTGGTTTACATTTTGATTTTTAAAACAAATAGTGTGAAAAAAGTTGATTATTTGTCTTTTATTTCTACATACAAAACTCCGAGCTCGGAGGTACAAAATGCCAAAAAAACCTCTTTTGTGAAACTCTAACGTTTTACTACCTTTGCGACGCAAACAGAACATTCCGTTTTGGTATGAAGAAATCTACAAAATGCAAAGAAATTGAAAAATCTTGCTAATTTTGCAGATAGGACCTTTCTTGTTAGGACGGCGGTATTACGTTCAACCTTCTATGCCTCTGTAAGTGTTGTATGAGGAGTAAGTTAAAAATTATAGAAATGTATTAATGTATAGAAATATAAAATTGATTTCTTGTCTGTTTTAGCGTGTTACAGCATTCTAATTAATTCTACTGTTAGTAGTATTAGAATAATGAATGATTAAAATCACTAATTAAAGAGCATTCATATAAACAAGGGATTACTAATACAATAACACTGGATACAACTGGAATCTGAAATAGTATTTATAACATGTATGAAACGAGTAAGTTTAGAGACAAATCTAGTTATCCAATCATAATTTATTTATATTACCTATAAAAGTTTACATTTGTACCTATCTATGGTAATATAAATACATATACTTTTTTGCAGGAAAACGTATAACTTTGGAACCTTTGAAAGAAAAATTGATTGAGAAGCCGCTTTCATTGATGAAACATGTATATTTTAAAAATCAATGGCAAATTTTGAA
Source organism: Psylliodes chrysocephalus (assembly GCA_927349885.1). Classification (NCBI taxonomy): domain Eukaryota; kingdom Metazoa; phylum Arthropoda; class Insecta; order Coleoptera; family Chrysomelidae; genus Psylliodes; species Psylliodes chrysocephalus. Next base: position 16,715,972 of record OV651817.1, read on the forward strand.
GTAAATAAAGGTATCAGTCATCCTGTAAATTGAGTAAAAAACTTGTTTCTTTTATGTGCCAAAAATAGCTATATTCTAAACTGTAATACTGAAATGACATCATATTGAAGATTTAATGGTAGGTACTTTATTCTAGCTATGATACAAAGAAAAATTGGAAAAATTTGATTAGAGTGATCAATAAAAATCTACATGTTTATCATTTTCTCAAGATCTACAGTGAAAACCAAAAATTCCATTTTGGTTTTTTTTTTCAGAAGTAAACTTTAAAACAATATCAAAAAATTAAAAATAAAGTTACAATTACAAGATTTGCTATAACGGTGTACCTACCATTAAATATTTGATATGTGTTGTTTTGATATTACAATTTATAATATAGTGATATTGACACATGTTAACAAAATAGCAACTAGAAATAAATATTCTTTTTTTAGGTACACACCACCAAAGAAATATATAGCAGATAATTCAGCAGAAAAATATAGACAAAATATTACATCTTCTTTCCTGCCATTGTTTTTCAACCCCGTTGAACTTATTGGGGACCTTTCCAAGCAATATTATAATAAACATATTAGCAGAGAGGGAGTTTTTGATAGATTAAAAATTATTTTTATCATAATTAACCCTAAAGCGAATTGGATGACAGCGATTCAAGTACTTGCGATTTGGATTATAGATCAAATTTTAATAGGAATTATGAAGATTAGTAGATAAATAATTTGTAAGAAAAGAATATACTTTTTAAACAAAACATTGTCTAGTTTTTAAAACAATAAATAGTTTGATATATTTTTTATATATCTGTAGTTTTATTTAATTTATTAGAAAATATGAAAAAATATTGGACTGAGGTTTCGCTAGCGTGTTCTACAATTTATTAATATTTACAATGATTGGAAAAAGACTAGTACCAATGAACAACTATATGAGTGCATTTTATAACAAAAAGTAGATAACAGTTTCACATTGCTAAAGAATTACTGAAAACAACATTTTTCAAAGGTCTTTTGAATAACTGGTAGGATGGAAAATCCGTTATGTTTGAGTGATGAATCTATTGTTCATATATGTTTCAATAACTTTAAAAAGTTGAAAAGAAGCAACTATAACAGTCTATTTTTGAAGCATTTCTGGTCATCTTGAATACTTGAGACCGAACTCTTACTGAAAGTGAGATTTACTAAAGTACCTACTCAAATATATTGAAGAATATGTAAGGTATGTGTTCATCGCTATAAAAGAAACTATATAGAGCGTGCTATAAAAACTACAGTGTGTGAACACGTACATTTCGTATGTTATGTTGCCAAACTACTATCTGAGGAAAAGTTACCAGATAATTAAAGGGGGACATAATGAAGAAATTAAAAACTTTATTGGAGAGAAGAAATCTGAAAATAAATGTTCAACTACAATAGCTAGAGAAGCAAAGTGAGAGGTGCAAATTGAAACTGCATTTTTTAAGATACCTGAATGATGAGGCATATAATAAAGTAATTGAACCATTTTTCCATGTATGCAGCTAAAAATTATGTTGGTACTTTTTTATAAGGAGTTCAGGCAAATATGTTAGTAACAAGTAATAGATCAGCGATACAGAAAAGGAAAGCGGAAAAGCACGAAATTTTTTTTTAAAAAAAGGAATTGTAATAGACTTTTGATGTCTTTTTTCTATGGTGTGGCAATAATAGTGACAGGGCTTGCTTTTGTACTAAATAAAAACTTATTTTAAATATTTATTTATAGTATGGTTTAGGTTTTAATTAGATGTATTTACCTATCACTTATTTATTCTAGGTTTATCTAAATGAAATATATGCCTATGTATGTATAGCGTGTCTTTTATTTTTCATGAACTTTCTAAATAAACCCCTCAATTACATCGAAAATGGAACATACTGATAATTGTTTTTTTTTGTTTAGAAAAAAGTAGTTTTTACCCATAAGTTTCTTCTCATGGGTTGTAATCGAAATTGCAGATTTAATGAAAACTGTAAATAAAGGATTTTGTTTAATGAAATATAATTTGATAACTGATTCAAAGCATATATTTTTTGGCCAAACTGTACCATCAATTACAACTATTCTAACCAACATTTAAACCAGTTTATCAACAAATTGTTTGTATATGGTCGGTCCTCTCAGTGCACATAGTACACAGTTAATATAGGTAACTTTTTTTAATGAAAAGTATCGAAATTACACAACATCAAGAAATTGTTTTCACGTAAATAAGTGCAAATAAACAAAGTAATATAACCAAACGGTCGTTGAAATTTGACGTGAAATCTGTAAATATCAAACATTCAAAATTTCCGCCAAAATCTATCTACCGACCGTCTCCGCAAAGTGCCGAGCGCTCCCTCGGTTTTGTGTCGCCTTAATTTGACAGGGTGTGAATGAAATAGAGATTGTTCAAAACGGCCGCATTACATGAGGCCATTTTGTCTCGCAAGTACTCATGTAGTCATTGCGTTCGGTTTGCCACGTTCCTTTAACTCCTTTAACACTTTTAACTCCAAACGACTCTTTTAGCGTTCGGTTTAGTCCGATTAGTGACAGTTTAACACGCTTAAATGTCATTTAAAAGCACCCTAAAATTTGTCCCGCTCCAGCCCCTGACTGACCGAACTCGCCTAGTGTGTGGAGCTGTGTTTTGTGTTGCTCATTGAAAATCGGTTTAGCACATCCCAAAAAATAGCTTGACAGATTAGGAATGCCTACTGTAACCCTACTGTTGCCGCGTTTGAGAATCCACATCGGATGCATCTGAGATGTAAAAAATCTTTGATCACGTGATTCAGTATACGTAAATGTAATGGGACAGATGTGTCCGATGTGGATAAAAAAACGCTCGAGATGTAAAAAATGCATCCGATGTGGATTCTCAAACGCAGCATGTGATGCCTATTAACAGAATCAGCGCACAAATGCTACCCAGTTTGAGCAATCTATATAACTATTTATATAACATCACTGTCAAATTGTAACTGTCGGTTGTCATTGGAATGCCTAATAGGGATTGTCTACTTTCACGCCAGCAAGTAATAATAGAACTAGGAAATTAAATTTGTCATGCATGATTATTATTTAAGTAATATTAAATTCTTCTTAATAGTACTGAATCTGATAAAGGAATTGTTATAAGGTTTCTTACTTCTTGAATGAGTAAAACCAAATTTGGTAGATTTTCACAAAACTTTTATTTTAAAAAATAAAAATTAAAAACACTACACATGACATGTTTCGAAGTACAACTTTTTTTTTTAAATGTGACTAATTTACAATTCGGTATCCAATATATATGCGAAATAATTTAACAAAACAAAGTGCTTAAGAAAACATCAATAACATAACAAAATAAACTAACTATTTAAAGTAAAGTGATAACAGCTCTAAATTACATCGAAACTGACACTTCAAAAGAAAAATAATCGTTCTATCAGATACGCATTAATGTTTCCAAGACCTATTTTAGAAACATTTTTGTGGCTTACGCTTTATTTTACACTTAACCAACACTCTTATCAACAATAAGTTTACATAATATGAAACACTTGTTATTTAATATTGTTTTATCAGAAAAATGTTTTTTTTTTTTTTCGTTTAGTCCATCATCTACAATGTAACATGCAATATTCAAATTTTCAATTTTGCAGAACATACAGGCAATTGTAAAAAATGGTTATTTTTGTTTTAAGAGTAACGTATTTTTTAAAATATTGAAAAAGTTATGTAATTTAGTATAAATAAAATGTTTAAATGCCTTTTCTGAAGCTGTCATGATACATAACCGTGAGAAAAAAAAACAAAGAAAAACCAGACTACACATTTTAATATAAATGTATTTTTTGTAATAAGAACCTAAAAAACCTTCGATTTCAGTAATTTAGACATCTACGTCAGACGTGTAAAGTCATATTTTAATGTCCACGTTAAAAGTGAACATGTATTTCAAATTTACTTAATATATATATATACGCGGAACGGAGTCGTATACAGATCCATAAAAATATAACCTAATTCGCCTAGTTAACATCAACTACAAAGTTTAAATCTGTTTAAGAATTTGGATCTACACAGACAATAGAAATATGTAATATGTATTTAGAAAAACCCTGTTAGAAGGATAATTTAGTATTTAGTATACCTATTGCACTTACAGTTAGCTACCTATATTTATGACAGGATCCAAAATAACCGTATGTAAAAATTGAACTTCTATCACTATTCATTAGCTTCCTATCTTAAATCTGCAATTTAAATAATTTAGGATTGGGAATCATTGCTAAACTAAGATTAATATTTAGGTTCTCTATAATTTCACAAAATAATTGCTTGGCCATCTTCAAATATCTGAGGTAGAATACATACAGTATAAAAGGTGGTTCTAAAACTTAAATACATATTATTCAGTTGAAAAAATATTTACAGAAGAATAATAAGTGCCCACCCTCTATCATATCAAGAATTACTTAAAATATGCATTTTTCATGTGCATATAACTTTTGTTTAAATATTGTTTGCCTGTACATAACCTAAAACGCACTAATGGGACTCCTGATATGTAATGTACTTATCGTTTTCTTGCAAAATATGAATCTGGCAACATTGTTAAAAATGGCCCCAAAAGTAGCGATTAATATAAATAGTATTTAAATTAGCTCCGCCCCTTTGGACTCAATGAAGTCATTATATATCAGAAATTCAGTGAGACCATTGAGGCCAGGGACCCAATGTGTCGAATTGGACTTGAAGTGTCGAGTTCCTATAAAAATAAGGACTCAATGGTGCCACTTTAGGTATATATATATATATATATATATATATATATATATATATATATATATATATATATATATATATATATATATATATATATATATACAGATAAACAATGACGTAAATGTATTACCACCCTCGGCCGCAAGATGGCAATTACGTCATTATTCGAATATTAATGTTTGCTGCCTTTCTCTCGGAATAACAATGACATACAATTCAGTTGTGCAAGAAACTTTGTAGAAGACGTTACTCTTTCAGTAAAAAAACAACGTGACTGCCAGATTAGACGATATTTTGGATATATGTGTATGCGACTTCGGAAGAATAACGACGTAAGTGTACATTGTGTAGTTTTTATTTTAGATTGTTATATTTTTGTGTGTCATAACTGATCTTTACGGCATTATTGTAGAATATTATTCTTTTTCAATATTTCTTACATTGTCTCTTAGAATTTATAAATGACAGATTAATTTTACTATAATTTCTTATATAATTAATATAGAGTTATTGCAAGTTCACTTAAGGTCAGTGACTATTAGCGCTGCTCTTATTTGGACATCTGAGCATGCACAAATCGTTTTGGTTCTAATACTGACTTTATTAAAGATTGTGCCTGTCCTTAATTGTGGATATTTAAGGGCAGCAGATAGTGGCGATATTCGTTCATTTTTGGCCCCACGAATTAATAAAATTGTTTTGGCTTACCTGGTTAATCATACGAAAAAAAAGGGTAAAATCGTATGGTTGATATCACTATTATTTTGGTCATTAACTAATTTCACCTGTATTCTAACTTTTTGACATCATTATTACAATTTATTCCATCTCACCACTAGTATAATACTTTGTACATTGGTTATATTTGCGGTGTAGTGTTCACTGTTTTAATTTGCCAGACTCTCCTAAAAATAGACCAAGTTTCGTTGTAAATTTATATATATTATGTATTATAGTCTCACCTTTGGGTAATTAATTATTTACGATACCATTCTTTAAGATTTTCTTTGTTTATAGCTGTCAGAATTGGATTAATGTTTATTAATTATGACAGTGAATGACATAAACGTCATGCCTGGTACCAAGCTAACGACGAACCGTTCCATACTTTGATACATTTATTAATTTTTTTGGGTTATGCATATACATACACTGTGTAAGTTTTTCCTTTTAATTTCCTCCAACTTTTTTTTTTATTATCTAAGCCATCAGGTAATTAGTTTGTATATTTACTAAATATTTTTTTTTTCTTTATAAAGGAACATAAGTTGAGGTTTGTCTTTTATTTCTTTCCTCATTTACTGGGTTTTTGGGGAAATAGGATCATAGTTTGGCCACTATATAGACCCAGTTGGCGCCTATTTATTTGTCTACTATTTCCGGAATTTTTGTAAGCTATCCACCCCCTAGCTGCCGTCTGAGCGACGTCGAAGGCCCGAAGGTTGACACCGGAACAACCGAAACTTGTGTAACCGTAGTAGACAACATTTTTAATTGTAGTTAATACTTTAATAATTTTTTTTTAAGTTTAAAAATTTTGGTGGAATCACCAAGTTCATTTTGTAGGTTACATTTTTGGCGCCCAACGTGGGGCCGTCGTGTTTAAAATATTATATTTTGAGTAATTACCTTGGCTTTTTGATGAATATAAGTCTTAGATAATTTTCATGCTGATAGAATTGAGTATATGTATATGCATTTACCATTTGTTGTAAGAACTGAATAGTGTACCAATTTGATTCATTGATTCACCTTTTTAGATGATTTTTACTATTTGAATTTTGAGTATTTAAAGAAAGTCAACTAATTGTGTATTATAGTTGAAATTTTGACTTTATTATTATTTTCGCACTATATATTGTATATTTTGGAACTTTTATTTATATCGAGTTTATGAGTTTTGATATTAAGATGGCTCGTAAAATGTTTATTAATCGTTTGGAGAAAGAGGAGCTTGAGTGGGAACTCCGCTTTAGAGGTCTCAATGTTGGCACCGCAGAAGAGATGCGATCTCAACTTTCTATGGCTCTGCGTATGGAAAAAGCTGGTGATAGTTTTAGGTACCCTAGTTATCCTTTTAAGTTTGCTGATGACGAGGCTGCTCTTTCCAGGAAGTGTGTGGAGTTAGACGCTTTGTTAAGTAGTTATAGTGGGAGTGATAATGTCAGCGAGACTCAGAAACTGCAGAGTAAGTTGTCACACACATGGAATAGGTTTGATCAAATGGATACTGCTGGAGATGTAACACTTGAAGGCAAAAGAACAGAAATATTGACCAAATTGATTAGTTTGCATGATGAGTTTCAGACGAAATCGCGACCACCTCCTAGTAAAGATGCTATTGTACCAGCTGCATTGAGTGTCGTGACCAGTAATCTAGATGGACAATTTTTGAATGGTGTGCAAAATGCTGCTACTTCGTCTCCTGTTGTTAGCATTCCACATGCTTCTTCTCAGGCTAATATTTCACAAACTCATATTTCGCAGGCTAAATATGTCTCATAGCCTAAATTCTAAAATGGTACCGCCACATAAGTGGGGATTGGAAAAGTTTTCTGGCTCATCTAGGTCTTTGTCCATTACAGCTTTTCTCGAACGAGTAGAAGAACTTCGTATCGCTCGCCATGTTCCATCAGAAATATTGTTAGATTCAGGTGTTGATTTGTTTTCCGACAAAGCTTATCAATTCTACAAGGATGTCAGGCTTCGTGCTCACAGTTGGTGTGAATTAAAAGATGAGTTCAAACGAGAGTATTTAACTGCACATCATACTGATGATTTGTTTGATGAACTCAGGAAAAGGACACAACATTCGTCTGAGTCTATAGGTGTTTATCTTGCTGTTATGTCTAGTTATTTTAGTAGGTTGGGATGTTTTGTGCCTGAAAATGCAAAAATGTCAATTATTATTAAGAATTTACACCCTTTTTATCAAGATAGATTGAGAGATCCACTCCCTAGTACTGTAGAGGAGTTGAGACAAGTATGTCGTCGTATGGAGGATAGACGCGATGCTATAAATAGCTATGTTGAGCCTAACAGTCGAAGAGGTAATGTGTTAGAAAGAGATTTGGCTTTCGTCGATGTTGACACACGTCAAGTAGGTCGTTTGGATGTAGATCGTTTGGAGGTAGATAGTATGTCGATTGGTAAAGAGTCGTCAGTTGTATGTTATCGGTGTAAGAAACCTGGACATCGAGCAATTGGTTGTCTTCTTCCCAAGCAGCTGAAATGTTTTAAATGTCAGCGTGAAGGTTATACAGTGAGGACTTGTCCAAGGTGTAACCAGGGAAACGAAGTCAGGCGCTCTTAACTGGTCGAAAGAGTAGTGCTGTACAACGCTCGACTAAAGTTCAACCCATTCTTGACTATATTTTGGATCATGCTAGGGATGATGAAAGGCCCTACCTTAAGGTAAACGTACTTGGTGTTGAGTTATTAGGTCTTTTGGATTCGGGTGCGTCGAAGACTATTGTAGGTAGTACTGGTTGGAAACTTTTGCAGACTTTAGGTTTAGAAGTTGATACTTCGAAGAAAACTAATTGTAGGGTTGCGAATGGACAGATGTGTGAGTGTATTGGTGAGTGTTTGGTTCCATTTGCCCTTCGAGATCAAGTCAAGATTATTCCTGTTTTAGTAGTGTTAGATGTTCCACATGTTCTTATTTTGGGTGCTGATTTTTGGAGAATAATGGGGGTTGTACCAGATCTTAGACATAATGAGTGGCATTTTTCAGAGTCTTCCGTTGATATTGCCACAGTAGATCATCTTAGGAGCAGTTTTACGCTTAGTGATTTGCAGAAAGCTCGTTTGGATGCTGTAATTGAGCATAACAAAGTTTTAATGGGAACTAGTTTAGGGTGTTCTAATGTTGCTGAACACACAATTGTTTGTCATTCTCCACCCATTAAACAAAGATATTACCCAGTTTCTCCGGTGATGCAGGAACATATTGATAAGGAGTTGGAAGAAATGCTTCGTCTTGGTGTTATTGAGAAATCTAACAGCCCGTGGAGTTCGCCGATTTTACTGGTGAAAAAGAAGGATGGTACTTTTCGCTTTTGCGTGGATTATCGCAAGTTGAACGCTGTAACTGAAAGGGATAGTTAGCCTCTTCCCTATATTACCAATACTTTGGACAAACTTCGTAATGCCCATTATTTATCCACATTGGATATCAAATCTGCATATTGGCAGGTAAAGGTGGCTGAGTCTTCAAGGCCTTTTACAGCTTTTACTGTCCCTGGACGTGGGTTATTTCAGTTTAACCGAATGCCCTTTGGACTCCATAATGCCCCTGCGACGTGGCAACGCCTTATTGATCAAGTTCTTGGACCCGAGCTGGAACCTAACGTTTTCACCTATCTAGACGATGTAGTAATTGTTACTCAGACCTTCGAGGAACATTTGGTTATTTTAGAGGAAGTTTTTAGGCGTATTAGGGAAGCCAATTTGACTGTTAGTTGGGATAAGTGTTATTTTTGTCGTCCCCAATTGAAGTATTTAGGGTATGTTATAGATGGGACTGGACTTCATGTGGATCCTGACAAGGTCAAGGCTATGTTGTTGTTACCTACGCCTAAATGTGTTAAAGATGTTCGTGGTGTGATAGGAACTTTCTCATGGTACCGCAGGTTTATTCCCGATTTTTCCACTTTGATTTCACCAATTACGGCTTTGTTGCGTAAGGGTAGGAAGTTTAGCTGGACACCAGAATGTGATGTTTCATTTAATAAGATTAAGGAATGTTTGGTGAAGGCCCCTGTGCTAAGTTGTCCTGATTATAATTTTCCATTTGAAGTTCATTGTGATGCTAGTGGTTATGGACTCGGTGCTGTCCTCGTTCAGATTCATCCAGATGGGGATCGAGTAATTAGTTATTTGAGTCGTTCGTTGACTAAGCAGGAACGTGTTTATTCCACTACGGAGCGTGAATGTTTGGCTGTTCTATGGGCAGTAGAGAAACTTAGACCTTATTTAGAGGGTGTCTCATTTACAGTAATCACCGATCATTATTCCCTGGTTTGGTTACAAAATCTAAAGGACCCTGCTGGTCGATTAGCCAGATGGAGTGTCAAACTCCAACAATACGACTTTAAGATTGTTCATCGCAAGGGTAAAGATCATGTTGTGCCGGATACTTTGTCTAGGGCTATACCGGATGTTGAGATTAGTGAGGTTTCTGTTACTAAAGATCGTTGGTACAGTGGTATGATAGATAAGGTGTTAAAACACCCTATAAAGTACTCACAGTGGCGAGTCATTGATGGTAAGCTATTCAAACACATTAGAACAAATTATAAGACTTTAGGAGATGTTGCTGACGATTGGAAAGAAGTTGTTCCTAAAGGGGATAGGCGAGGGATTATGCAACAATTGCATGATTTGCCTTTAGCTGGACATATGGGTGTGTTAAAAACTTTTAAGCGTGTTAGTGAAAGGTTTTATTGGCCCAAACTTAGGTCAGATGTGGCTGCGTTTGTTAGGAATTGTTCGGTTTGTGCAGCGCATAAGGTTGACCAGAGTGGCCCTAAAGGACATATGACACCCCAACCTAGAGCTACTCGTCCTTGGGAAATTATTTCTACTGACTTGATAGGTCCACTACCTCGATCCATGGCTGGCAATAGATTCATCTTAGTCGTTGTCGATCTGTTCACCAAGTTTACGCTTACTTTTCCTTTGAAATCCTCTACTGCACCAATAGTAGCTAAACGAATTGAAGAGGGGGTATTTTTGTTGTTTGGTATTCCGCGTTTGTTGCTTTGCGATAATGGTCCACAGTTTACTTCGGGAGCGTTCTCTTCATTAATGAAGGAGTATGAAGTTTCGGTACGGTTTAACGCCCATTATCATCCTCAGGCGAACCCTACTGAAAGATATAATAGGACTTTAAAAACGATGTTGGCTATGTATGTTTCTGATAATCACCGAAAGTGGGACGTTGACTTAGCAAAAGTGACTTGTGCTATACGTACTTCTTTTAACGAGTCTACTAAACAGACTCCTTACTATCTTAATTTTGGGAGAAATATGGTCTTAAAGGGTAGCGAATTTGCAATTAAAGATAAACTGAGAGATTGTTCTGCTGACATTGGTATTAATAATGTTGAGAATAACAAGGCATTTGATGATTTGTTTAAGGACGTCAGGGAACGACTAGATAAAGCTTCGCAGAAAAACGAAAGGGTTTATAATCTTCGGCGGCGTAGGGAGGAATTGCTTCCTCATCAATTGGTTTGGCGTAAGAATTTTGTTTCTTCTGATGCTGCGCGGTACTATACTAAGAAACTGGCACCTCGATGGGTTGGTCCCTATTTAGTTAAGAAAAAGGTATCTCCGTGGACATTTGTTTTGATGGACGAAAAAGGTAATGACAAAGGGACTTGGAATATTAAAGATTTGAAGACAGCTAGCGCTGGTGAGAATTCACCTGAGTGAATTCTCTTGAAGTAAGGGGGGAATCTGTAACGTTCATTTTTGGCCCCACGAATTAATAAAATTGTTTTGGCTTACCTGGTTAATCATACGAAAAAAAAGGGTAAAATCGTATGGTTGATATCACTATTATTTTGGTCATTAACTAATTTCACCTGTATTCTAACTTTTTGACATCATTATTACAATTTATTCCATCTCACCACTAGTATAATACTTTGTACATTGGTTATATTTGCGGTGTAGTGTTCACTGTTTTAATTTGCCAGACTCTCCTAAAAATAGACCAAGTTTCGTTGTAAATTTATATATATTATGTATTATAGTCTCACCTTTGGGTAATTAATTATTTACGATACCATTCTTTAAGATTTTCTTTGTTTATAGCTGTCAGAATTGGATTAATGTTTATTAATTATGACAGTGAATGACATAAACGTCATTTGACGACAGAACACCGACAAATGTCATGTTTGTAGTACGTTCCAATATCGGGCTCAGAACCCGAGGTAAGGTAGTTTCACAATGAGCGATTTTAAGTCGTGAGGGATTTTTTTTTGCGATCGCTGTTGTATTAATTTTTGTCGGGAACAGTTTCCCAAATGTAGTTATACTGTATATAAATATAGTTTTTAGGGTACCTTTCGTAAATGGTCTGTTAAGTTATATAGTGGGGAATTCTTGAGGATGAATTTCTGAACCCACTTGACATTTATCGGAAAGGGATTTCGGCCATTTTGGACGGCTGACGTATTGTTTTTTTCTGTCAGTGGGTATTCAGTCACGAGAGACGATTTTTGTGTCGAAATAGAATTTTCTTAATATTTAGCCCCATCGGCTTACCCTAATTAAAGGGGATTTTAGATTCTATTTCATGGTTAATTGTGGGTAAATGGACATTTCGTATTTTGAGGGGAATTTTAGTGAATTGGTAAATTCCCATGGTCATTGGTCCAGCCCATATCTAATATAGGATTTTAACGCAAGAATTGGACGTTCACAGCATTTGGAGTGTGGAATATTGTTGTGCTGTGAATCATCTCACGTGGTTCTCATCCTTGAAAGGCTACCAAGTTAACCCTTTACGAAAAAGGTATGTTTTGTATATATTAGGTTATGTTACCAACCATGTGTAACAGAATTTTAATTATTGGAGCTCATAATACTGTTTATGACTCACTGTTGAGCCAATGTAGTTTTTCTTTATCCTAGATACTGAATATTTTCTAGTTTATGTACATTTTTGGGTAATCCTATAGTTCGGGATACTTGAGTCAGTGTGTATTGACATTTTTCTTTGTAATATTTTAAGGGTTTAACCCAGGGGGTTGTTAGCCCAGGATTCGACGACAGTTTGACCCAAGGGATTGTTGACCCAGGATTTCAACAGTTGTACACAGAGGGTTATATCGTCCGGAGTTCAACGGTTTCATCGTGGACTCATCGAGGGGACACAGAACATTGGTATGCTAGCCACCTAGTTTACTTGTAGCTAGATTTACAAGAATGTTTCTTGTTCTGGATAGGAAGATGGGAATGCTGTGAAAGAAGACACCCTACTATCAGGTTTTTCTTATACGTTATATTGAAGGTTTCATGCGTGCATTGTTAAATTATACATTCACTTTCAACCGAATGTTGTCAAGGTATTCTCAACATTATTTATACTTTTGAGCATAGAATGTTCTAGGGTTCTTTCACTCATAACTTAAGTATTATCAAATGTTACATCGTTTAATTGATTAATATTTTAAATTTTTACTTAATTTAAGTACTTAATGCTGATGTAGTAATCCTTCGGGTCGCAGAACACTTGGACTGCTTCCACGTTTAAGTTGTAATTCTTCAGTTATTAAGGGCTACTGCCATAATTTTACTTTATTCAATTTATTCATTATTAAATGGACCAGACTTAACTATAAGTTAAGCAATCTCAGAAGACCCGTGTGGGGGCAGAGATTAAGTAACCTCTTCCAATCTGGGAGTTTAATTAAATAACCTCTGTCTAAAGTCCTTTATATGTTGTATTTTTATTATTTTTTTTGATATTTTTATTTAGTTCTATGAATTATACTTAATTATAAAATTTCATGGTTTAATAATTTTCTTTTGGGTAGTTTGGTCTTAACCAAAAGTTAAGCAGATATCGCCTTCCAATTTGGAGAGGGTTATAAGATTATAAAGATTATAAGTTTACTGTTTTTATAATATATGAAGTAGTATAGGTACGGTGATGCACAATATTTAAGTTAACTATTATATTATATTTTTTTTATGTAAGGTGGAAATTAATGTTTTGCGCAAGCGTCATGCCTGGTACCAAGCTAACGACGAACCGTTCCATACTTTGATACATTTATTAATTTTTTTGGGTTATGCATATACATACACTGTGTAAGTTTTTCCTTTTAATTTCCTCCAACTTTTTTTTTTATTATCTAAGCCATCAGGTAATTAGTTTGTATATTTACTAAATATTTTTTTTTTCTTTATAAAGGAACATAAGTTGAGGTTTGTCTTTTATTTCTTTCCTCATTTACTGGGTTTTTGGGGAAATAGGATCATAGTTTGGCCACTATATAGACCCAGTTGGCGCCTATTTATTTGTCTACTATTTCCGGAATTTTTGTAAGCTATCCACCCCCTAGCTGCCGTCTGAGCGACGTCGAAGGCCCGAAGGTTGACACCGGAACAACCGAAACTTGTGTAACCGTAGTAGACAACATTTTTAATTGTAGTTAATACTTTAATAATTTTTTTTTAAGTTTAAAAATTTTGGTGGAATCACCAAGTTCATTTTGTAGGTTACATCAGGTCGAAGTTTTTTTAATATTAATATATAATATTATCGTCTATCTAAACCTTCTAAAATGGTAATTTATAATGCATCTTCTGTATTATGTTTATGTACTAGTATAGACAACAAAAAAGATGAACTTTGATTTAAAATTCTTAAAATGAAGTTACAAATATATATAAGGACAATGATTTCAGGTTTGCAATAAGTCTTATTTAAGCATGGAATTTATTTGCTACTAATTAAGTTGTCACTATTAGTGGCTGACGTTATATAAATTTGCAATATCTCTCTATTATACAGGGTGTTTCAGATTTAAACGGACACAGCTTAATAGAAGGTAGAGTACACTTAGCTAGCTAGAGTTCAAAACACCCCTAAACTTAACATTTACTCTTACTCGTTTTTGAGATATAGGGTGTTTTATGACTTTTTACCAAAATTTTGTACAAAAGTTACACCCTCTTAGGTTAATAAAAACCATAATTTAATTTTAAAAAATTCCAGGACCGGATTCTCTTTTTTTATATTGCCCTTCTTAGCTAGAATATCACCCTGTATATCGGATTTTAATAAATGTTACTACACATTTAAATAGTACATGGACCAACAAACAAAATAATGTAATAATATTTAATGGCTCGATCTTAATGTTCTTACAATAAATTTTTATAATGGCGACTACATTATTATAAATCAGTATTTACAAAATTAAAAACAAATATTTTACCTCTACTTTTAAAACTCTACACAAATTAGGTACCATCTTCATTTTTTTTAACTGCAGCATTTTCCATTAGGTAGTTGAACATCTACACAGGACCGGGCTCACTTTATTTAATAAAGTAATAGAACAAACTAACAGAAACAAATGATTAAATAAAGCAAAAGTAGATTTTCAAAATAAAAAACGTGAACGTCAGTACACCTCTGGAAACGTTTTAACAGGTTTTTCACTGATATGTCAATTATTTTCGGTTTATTTCTAATGTTGTTACATACATTGTTAATTTTTTCCAATAACTGTGCTTGGGTATTCATTTCTTCGTTGTTTACATCTGATTTAAGTTAGCCCCATAAAAAATAATCCAGGGGTGTTAGATCTGAAGATCTTGATGGCCAATTGTCGGGACCGCCTCGACCTATCCATCTATTTGGGACACGATGATTTAACTGTGCTTGGGTATTAAGTGATTTTTTTAAAAACTCCACAACAAACATTTAATGTGTGTTCAAGTCGCTGGATAGGTCGAGGCGATCCCACCAATTGGCCACCAAGATCTGCAGATCTAACACCTCTGGATTATATTTTATGGGGCTACCTTAAATCAGAGGTGTATAACTAAGAAATATATACCCGATCACAGTTATTGGAAAAAATTAATAATGTATGCAAAAACATTAGAAATAAACCGGAAATAATTGACAAATCAGTGAAAAACCTATTTAAACGTTCGCAGAGGTGTATTGACGTTTACGGTGTTTATTTTGAAAATTTACTTTAGTTTAAATTAATTATTTGTTTCTGTTGGTTTGTTCTGTTACTTTATCAAATAAAGTAAGCCCGGTCCTGTGTAGATGTTCAATTTTTTATTGTAAAATGCAGTGGTTAAAAATAAATTAAGATGGTACCCAATTTGTGTAGAGTTTTAAAAGTACAGGGTAAAATATTTGATTTTAATTTTGTAAATACTGATTTATAATAGTGTAGTCGCCATTATAAAAATTTATTCTAAGAACATTATTATGTTCTCTTATCATTTATATTAACGTGTTTTGACATTTAAAACGTAAAATTATTTCCATAAGCTGAAAAAACATATAAACGTCAAATCACGTTAATAACCGATCATGAAATTTCTATTAATTATTTTAACAAATTAGTCAGTTTACGTATATTGGTCATCAAGACCTGTTTAGTTGCAATTTGATGTTTTACTTTGTTTGCAGAAGCGGTTAGGAGATGAGTTAAAGAACTGAAAAATTAGTAAATCTTGCTCTTTCTTTAAATTAAGATCATGGTGATTTAACTACTTCTGCACTGCCTGGATGTTTAGCTTTAAATACTGATTCGAAAGTACTTACATTACTTGGTATTTCTAACACTGATAGTAAGCGTAAAAGCAAAAAGATTGAAGAACAGCGGAAAAAGTTATAAGTCTAGAACTGAAAAAGTGATGCCTGCAAAAGAGATGGGACCACCTCGTCCAGAAAAATGTGTACTTGCATATTCCGAGATGGTTTCTGAAAATGATAGAGCTCAGCCTGCTTTTTAAGGAATATTGGGAGATTGCCTTATTACAGAGGCAGCGATATTTCTTAGGTTCGTTTATTGAACAACTTCAACTTAGGTATAAAAGAATTACCGCTGGAAGTTTCTTAAACTTCACTAAAATGTTTTTTTTTATACTTACCTAATAAAAATATATTGACACAAGTGCGGCATTTTCATTGTACATTTTTGGCCAAATAATGATGCAATTACAAGATCAATGGTAAAAGTAAATACTACTTGATTCCAATTTGTGTCAGTTTAAATTGTCTATACTTAACTAACATTTCCTTAAAAGTTATTGCAAATAAAACATAAATACTTCTTTAAAACTTAATTACCAATAATTCAGAATCGTTTTTCCGCTCTCCTGTAAAGATTATAATTTTGCAGTTGCGTCATTGTTTTACCGGAACGGCGTTATCATATTTAATTTTCTTTTCTTAATAAAATTTTTCTCTTTTTGTTAAAAATAAAGAATCATTACCGTTGCACTAAATTCGTAATATACGAACAAACTCATAAATTCTTGTTTGTTTTTCATAAGCATATATTTTAAATAAACATGCTGTATATTTAATACAATTAAAAGCTTTACTAAAAAGCAAGCCAACAAATTAACTTTAGGTTTGTTCTCAGTTTAATTTGACTTGATATTTACCACTATGAAAATGATTAATTTCTTTTAAAACTGAAAAAGTTGTTATAACTTTTTTGCATATTTAATTCTGTAAACTTTTTCAGATAACAAAACTGTTTCATATTTTTTTAATTTTTTGATTATTTGAAAATATTATTTATTATTTATTTTCTTGTTTAAGATTTTCTCTTCGGTATTTATAATATTTATTCCAATATATGTATAAAGTTTACCTTACCTAAATACGTAGTGTTCGGTTTTCTCCAATTTAATCACTCACAATCAATGCAATAAGTATTGCGTGTCTTACAAAATGTAAAGCGATGCACTATTGCATAAGGTATAAACAGATATATGTAGGTACATCAGCTTATTATTTATGCTTGCATGAAGTATATAATAAGGCACTTAATCAATAGGTATATGCAGCCTTGAGGTGAAAGCGCCGGATAAGGAGAATATGATGACAGGTGATGATTCGCCATCAAGTAAAGTTTTACCACAAGGTGGTCCTACTGAAACGTGAAGTCGTTATCAAATGTATTGTTTTTTAATTTTATTGTATTTTTTAGAAAATAATCAAAACAGCGTTTACCCATTGAACGAAACGGAAACAATACAAATAAAAAACCTAATAAAAAAAATACTATACCCAGACAACACACCAAATCACAGAGATATCCACAGAATATCTTATGTGGATATCCAATATATCCACAGGATATTATAGATATCCAGCGGATCTAATATGGATATCCAAATGTCCGTCTCTAAAAATCAATAATTTTTGTCAGATGTTGTGCGTGCGCCTTGCTTACTTATGGATTTGAAATCCCACGTTTCATATTCGATCGGCTTCTGTTCTTTTTTAATCTAGCAGCGAAATTAACTGGTTGATTTTAGTGCTTTGTGTCCGAATAAACTAAGGAACTGGATCTGGAACAAAATAAGGAACTGGATCTGGAACAAAATAAGGAGCTGGGTCTGTGACAAGCTAAGGAGTTGGCCTTTGTAATCTGGAACTGCAGAATCATTGTCAGCTAGTTGCCACTAGAGCTGCGGAATATCTTGGACTGAGTTGCGTAAGGAACTGCAGTGTTTTGAAGTCATCGTAGGCTCACCTACCATTAAGAAAAGGAACTGCAGTGTTTTGAAGTCATCGTAGGCTCACGGCTCACCTACCATTAAGACACGGACCAGACCAGTTCGACCGTTGAAATCGGGAAACACAAGATAAGTGTCGGCCAGGACCACACACACAATTTTTGAGTCACTAGTCAATTTTAATTTTAAACTCATCATTAGTCAAACGTACAGTTCATCAAATTTCTAGAGGCTTTCGACGGCTAGACAGAGAAAGCACTACTGACAGGCATCCCGACGGATTTACACAATGAAAGTACACTCTGCGCATCAAGTATTTCACTATTTCATTCAGACGTAAATGTCAGATGTAAATTTCGCTAAAACATTTCTTTTATTTTCGTTTGTGTTTTTTGCT
This sequence comes from Psylliodes chrysocephalus, assembly GCA_927349885.1. Taxonomy (NCBI): domain Eukaryota; kingdom Metazoa; phylum Arthropoda; class Insecta; order Coleoptera; family Chrysomelidae; genus Psylliodes; species Psylliodes chrysocephalus. The sequence continues at coordinate 16,734,411 of OV651817.1, forward strand.
CATTACAGTTTAATAGAACCTAAGTATGGAGTTTAATAGCAAATTAAGAGGCCGCGTGATTAACAGTCAATCTCGCGAAATAATAGCCAATGTTATAGAGTTTATGAGAAGAGAAGGAAACTTTAATTCACCTTCAATACCATTTAAAAATGTAAATGATCGTGTTGCTGCAGCCACAGGAGTATCTAAAAACACTGTCGTCCGCATTTCTGGAGAGAAAAAAAGAATCGATAACCGTGAGATATCGGAATTTTCATCACCAAGAAAAACCATTAAAAAACCAAAAACAGTTAATGATATAGATGAAGCTGCACAAGAATCAAATTTTATTTTTTTATTATTAGATAGCTATTTTTGTTTCTGAGTTGTGTTCATTTACAGGCTCAATTTTTTTCCGTTTCTCCTTTTTGATTTTATATGGGGTTTCAAGTTGTTTTTGACTTATTTCGACGTAAATCACAACACACTTTTTTAATAAAGCAAACAAGTATTAAGATGTATATGTACGTGTAAACTACAATTACAAAAAATTGATATGAAACCCATGAAACCACCAACAAAAATGTAAAGCTAGCTTCCGTACTAGAACATGGTGTCATTCGTCGAGATAATTTATCGTTTTGTTTAATAGATCAAGAAATGTAAATATTCCCCTGTTATTTTTTATAAAATTATAAGAGAAATAAATTTTTTTCTAAATAGTATAGTTTATTATTTTGTAGAAAAACAAAATTTCGAAAATTTTAGTAATGTTACAGAAACAACCGTTATTAATAATAGGTACCATTTTCCTTAATAAGGTAGAAATAAAATATAAACTATTTCCACGATTTACAAAGGCCTACAAAAAAAATTATAGGTATTTTCCGCTATCCTATAAAATTTATATTTTCTGACTCAATTTCAAAAGGTTAAAAGAAATCCAAAACAGCTTTTATGGCATAATAATTATTTTCAATTCTACATACTATCTTTAGCTGCTTTTAAAAACGTTCTAAGAAAGTCCAATCAGACCAATTTAATCCCTAAACTATTCCACACTTTTAAAATTTAATTACCTAAAAATATTAAAAACTATTTAAAATAACTTGTTTAGCAGACTGTACAATAGCTATCTTATTCACACGTAGCGCGTTCTCTGTCTGGGCGTCGAACACCTCTAGAAATTTGATGAACTGTAAACCGTAAAATGTGTTAAAATCAATTAATTTTATTTTCTTTTATATGTAATATCAGTCATCAGTCAAGTTCGAAATTAAAGCCGATTAATTGTTTTGAAATTTAAGTTTTTTTTTTTCTTACTTTCAACTGACAAAAATTTACTTTTATTATACATCTAAATGTATGGCGCCCAAATTAATTTAATTGAATTCTTTTAAGTCTTTTTAATTAAAGACCTTGTCATTGACTTGAAGGTAAATTCTAAACGAATCCCACTGACCTATTTTGATTTGAGCTAGGCCTGAGGCTTGTAAGAATTCTTATTATAAGGATTTTTACAATGAGACCCAGGTTAGGGTTAGAAACGATCATCTGGTGCAAAATGTGTTTTTATAACGTAACTTTGAAAACGTAACATTTTTTATAAAAACGTTTATTATTAGCAAAACGTAACAATATGCATAAAGGGTGTCGTCTTTAATGCTTTATTATTTTTTTTTTTGAAAGATAAGTGTAACAATGTACTGCATAATCTAAAAACATTCAATATGAAGAAAATCAGCATTTCAGTAGCATAACATCGGAACGCCCTGTATTTTTAATTTGGTATATACACCCATACAAAGTTTACTATTCTAGTATTAACTATTTTTGATGCTACTCAGCATAGGTATAGCTTGTAGAGCAGGGGTGCCCATACGGTCGATCGCGATCGACCGGTCGATCGCGAAGGCTTTCAAAGTCGATCGCCGAGGAAAAATTTTTATGAAATGACACAGGTAGTTTATTGTTAAAAAAAAAAAGTATAAAGAATTATGAAGACTGTACCACAACATCTGACCCTACCCTTCGGTGCGGGGGCGCGCGGGCAGGGAGTCGTTTGATTCGCGACGACGACAGCAACAGCAGGCAGTGAGCGAATAAGCATTCAGTGCAGTCACGTACGTATCATTGCGAAAGTTAACAAGATAGCAGCTAAAAGGCGACAAAATCATAAATTGAATATTATTTAAAAGGTAAATAGAAAAAACTATTAATTACATCATTATAATAAGTTATTTCATTACTATGTTTTATACATGATTTCTGCAACAAAATATTAATTGTTTGTGAAGAGATGCAATTATTGTCATATTTTTTTTTATTTTTAGCGTTCCTGGATACTAGTCCTTTAGGAACAAGTCAAAAATTTTATATATGTTTTTGCTGAAATCATGTATAAAACATAGTTATAATTAATTCATGCTATCAGGCTCTTAAGTTGCTACACGTGTGTTTTTTATTGTTTGTAGACGGAGAACCGTGAATCCCTGAAACAATGAGTGGGCCGAAGAAATCCAAAACGTATCACTTCAATCCTGAGTGGGAAGAAGAGTTTTTCTTCACTATGGTAAAAGAAAAATGTGTATGTTTGATATGCCGATTTGCCATCGCCACACCAAAACGAGGTAATTTGGAGAGACATTATAAAACCGTACATAAAAAAACATGAAGACAGCTTTCCACGTCACAGTGATATACGAAAATCTAAATTGAAAGACATGAAGCGTTGTTTGGCAGGTGAACAAGCCATGTTTACAAAACCGTTGGAGAAGTCCAAAGCGGCTACTATTGCATCATACAAAATAAGCCACATTTTAGCTAAAAATAAGAAGCCATTTGATGATGGAGTGATGATAAAAGAATGCTTTCTCGAAGCAGCTGAGTCTTTGTTCGTAAATTTCAAAAACAAAGCTGAAATAATTTTAACCATTAAAGATATTCAACTATCCCGGCAAACCGTGATTAGACGTGTGGAAACAATAAACAAGAACTTGGAAAGTCAAACTATGAATGATCTCAGAGACTGCTCTTACTTTTCACTCCAATTTGGTGAATCCACAGACGCAACAGATGTGGCGCAACTGTGTATTTTAATACGCATGGTCTTTCCAGATACGATTGTTAAAGAAGACTTTTTAACAATGATAGCGTTGAAAGAATGTACTCGAGGAGTAGATATCTATAATTAATTTCTAAAGTAAACACAAGAAGCACAAATGCCGCTGTATAAACTTGTATGCATAACCACAGATGGAGCTCCAGACATGACAGGCAACCATAATGGATTCATCGCACTGTGTTGAGCTAATGAAGAATTTCCGAGCTTTTTCGCTTTTCACTGTGTGATTCATCAACAAGCATTTTGTGGAAAAATATTAAACATAAAAGATGTCATGACGATAGCCTTCAAAGTAGCAAATTCCATGCGAGCGAGAAATTCGCAGCGGCGATTATTCAAAGCACAACTGGAAAGTAGCGGATTCAAGCACACTGATTTACTTCTTCACGCAGATGTAAGGTGGCTAAGTCGTGGAAGATTCCTTGCAAGATTTCATGAGTTACTGCCTGAAATAATAATATTTCTAGAAGCCAGAGGAGACGATGTTGAAATGCTGAAAAATAGAAAATGGCAGAGCGATTTGGCTTTCTTAGTCGACATTACAAAGCACCTCAACGATATAAACCTGGAGTTGCAAGGAAAAGACAAAAATATTTTGGATATGATGTCCTCCATAAATGCTTTCAAGCGTAAGTTGAAACAATTGAAGGAAGAAATTAAAAACAAAGACTGCAGGAACTTTCCAACCCTGCTATTGCAACAAAACTCTGAAAGTTTCGTGTCATATGAAAACGAAGTGACAAAAATTCTGAGCGAATTTGAAAGACGCTTTGAAGATATTAATAAAATGGAGAATATTTTATCATTTCTGTCTTACCCATTTACCTGCACAAATGCTCATGAAATCTCTTCTAGCTGTATCTACTATTTTAATATGGAATGTACTGCTCTTGAGGATGAAATGTTGAAGCTCATTTCGGATATAAATTTAAAAGCTAGAGCCGGCAACAGTGATTCTTATTCTTACTGGTCATCAATATCCGAAATAAAATATCCATTGATGAAACAAATTGCCCTACAAATAACTGCTTTCTTTCCATCAACATATCTGTGAGAGTCTGCATTTTCGCATATGAAAATAATAAAATCAAAATATCGCACACGTCTAACAAATTACCACCTGACAGCCTGTTTGCGTTTAGCATTAACAGAAAATATCCCTAATTTTTAAAATTTCGCGGAGGACCACCAATGTCATGCTTCGACATCAGCGTTAAAATAATTTTGCTTTTTTATCACTTATCAGTAATATTTTTTATTATTTTTGTAGTGTTGGATGATTAAAAATTTAATAAACATCACTAATGCAATTTTACTTCTAATTCTTTTTTGATAACTATTTCTCATTCACCATGAACCGACGATCTGCAGTATCGCGCGCCTTCGATGAATGCAAAAAACGCAGACCGTTCGTCGCGTAAATCATTGACGGAGGCCTTTGTGTCTAGCAGTGGACGTTCCAAAGGCTGAAATGATGGTATGATGGTGTCATTATATTTTGGTTTAAGTTAGTGGGATGTATGGTTTAAATGTCGATCTCCTAGTCAAATATTTTTGCTAGGTCGATCTCCCCAAGAAAAAGTATGGGCACCCCTGATGTAGAGTAGAAAGAATATCAACATTTTATTTTTACAATTAAATATTGTACACACTATACCTAAAAAACCACCAAAATAAGTAAGTTTTAAACTAAATATAACGCATGAGTTATCTAACATATCTTACAAATAAATCTTATTCTTTATTGTTGTTATATTAAGTATAGTTAGGTAAAACAAAGACAAATATTATGAGCAGGCTAAATATATTTTAAAATAAACTATAGTTTAAACATACTATTATATTAAATAACATATTACATTTAAGGTTTAAATGGACCCGCATTTTTTTCGTTTCGCCAACGCGAGATGGCTCTACAAGCAATACGTTCATATTTTATGAATATAGAAAACTATTAACACAGCTTATACAATATACAGCTCCACAACTCCGTGTCGGCGTCTTTGATCTGGCGGTCGAGAACCAAGCAAGATGGAATGGTGCTATCTCTGTTAGATTCGAGGAAAAAGTCGGGCCCGGATTAAACAATTTTTTTATTATTGAAAAAATTGAAAACCTTGGCACGTAATAAGGTTGGTTACATGCCATATTAAGTAAGTTTTGGGAAATTAAATTTTTAATTTGTTTTAAATCTGTCAAATATAATTAGAAACATTATTTAAATATAAATATTACGAAAAATAGCACACCTTTCGGATTAGAGGTAAAATAATTTGTATGTGGCTAGTAAAATCCTCGTTAACAAATGTTTTGAGCTAAAACAGTCACTTCACGACAAATTGTGGCTTGGATCCTTTTTACACCAAGGGCTTCAATTGTTAAAGAATTGTGTCACGCTCGTGGATGCAAATCAAGTGGTACCCCGTGTCTCTGGCAAGTGTTACTCTTCGCGCAAAGGGTTTATACCTAGATAAACGAATGCTTCGACTGAGGTCTGGGAACTCTATGGTATTTTGGAATTATAAAGAATTTGTGCTTTTATTTTAACAATATTGGTTATATTTAGATGTATTCTTATTGATTGAAATACAGATTTGTAGAAGTAATACTTTGACAGTTTTTATTAATATAATATATTCAATTTTTATCTGACCATACCGAAGTAGGGAATTTTAAAACTTTATAGTAATGTGAAATTTGAATTACAATATTACACGATATTACATAATTAGTACTTATTTTAGGTAGGTACTAAATTTGTACTTGGAGAAAGTAATATCGACTTTTACAAGAAAACTTGAAAAGTAAATTAATTTAGTTCCTATTTCTGATGTAAAACTTAAGTTTTGGTTTAAACCAAGAAAACAAATAAATTATAGTTTGTTCAACAAGGATGGATATGATAGCAATATCACACAAAGACCAAGTTTGAGCACGACGTCGTATGCGGAGTACTCAATCGTCTGATTGTGATATGAACAATCCACTCGATATGGTCAGTATATTTTTTCTACGACCCACTAACAAAAATCTACAAATTTAAAAAGTATTTTAGGTTATTTATAATAACTAATTTTAAAATAATTTACGAAGTTGACTAATTTATAAAATAAAATTAACATGAAAAATTAATTAATCCTCGGCCTAGATTCGATCCCGGGCTTTTCGCGTGGAAGGCAGATGCTCTGTCCTCATCTTCACCGAAACTTTCAGGACTTTAGTTTTAATACTCGTAATTAAATTAATATCATGTAGTTTGATTAAAATTTATTTTTTTTAAATGTGGACACATTAAAAACAAAAATGCTATTATTTATCGAGTCTACACAAAAATTTTAATGTATATTTAATATCAATAACTAAAATATATATTGACAATTAGTTTAACAGAATTGTCACTTATTTAAAAAAATTTAAATAATAGGAGTTGGGTGACCAAAATATGAACTGTGATTTGTAGATTTAATTTTGTTGAAGTGTTCTCACTACCTAAAATGGATATGAAATATATTCGTAGTTGAACGCAATAACATACTTTTTCGTTTTGTAGTATGTGCATAGATTGGCTAATATCCCTGCACAGATTACAAAACGAAAAAGTATGCTATTGCCTTCAATTGAACGAATATATTTCATATCCATTCTAGGTAGTGAGAACACTGCAAAAAAAATAAATTCGCCAATCACCGTTCATATTTTGATCAACCGACTGCTATTATTTTTAAAATTTTAAATAAATGACAATTCTGTCAAACTAATTGTCAGTATATTTTTTAGTTATTGAGATTAAACATACAATAAAATAAGTTATTCTTTTGGAAAACGTTAGCATGGATGACTAAAGGGTATTGGGTTAATTAATTCTAAAAGTGTGGTACAAATGTTATTTTTTGTAGCCAATTCTTCAAAATTATTTTGAAATATCTTTTCAATATTGAATATTAGTTCTACAAATTCATCATTTGACAGTTGCAGATTTCCAAATGTATTGGAATTGGTGGGATTGGCGTTATCATATGCCTTTAAAAAGCAATAAAAAGAAAAATCATCTAATTCAACGTGATCTTTGTTATATTTAAGACAGGTATCGCAGAGGAGTGGATCCGCAAGGCTTTTATTAAAAGGTAACCACACACATACCTGATAAAATTTTTCTATATCAATTCGTCTTTACAATAATTTAGGGTGTTAATAATTTTATCATAAAATAAAATACAAGGTGTTCCATTTAAAAAACATACATTTTAATTTGCCAGGCAAAAACGTGACACCCTGTATATCCAAAGATATTTTTAAAATATGTAGGTATTTTTCAAATCCATATAACTTTTATTTAAAACTTTCTTGCGTGTCTACAACAAAATAATGAACAATAACGCACTAATGGGATACCCTGTATAAATTATATTTTTAACAATGAAAATTTCTTATAATGTGGTACTTATCGGTTTGGGTCCTTGGGAAAACTAAAGAATGTTTTCTTGCAGGTATAACCCTTATTAAAACAGCTTTTGACTGCACAAACAGAATGATGTCTTTTTTTTTTCGCTCATTCTACTCATAGCTAAAGAGTCACCAAAATAATAACAGTACCTTTAACTCAAACAAAATCAACGAAATTATAGGCTCCACGAAATTATACAATCAACGAAATTATACGCACGACTCAACACCTTACCTAAGTACGCTTCTGAACACCGAAACCGTCTTTTCCCTTCGAAGGCGGAGCTTAAACGATGCGCGACGAAATCGACGCAAACCGTTGCCGCCAAGAGAGTGTTTTAGCTGTATTGTTAAGCTGTGCTATTAACCTCTCTACTGGATTTCAAACTGTAAAAAATATTTTCGCTAATACTCACTAGATGCTGCATGGAAATAGAACATATCTACACCAGTCATTTTACGTGTTTTTGATCTGTGCCTAGTGTTGTTTTTGAGTGAATTTCTCATTGAGTTTTTGTGTTTATTATTAAAAATGCCCCTTGTACTCAAGAAAAAGTCAAAAATGGGCTTACATTTAAAAAAGTAAGTATATAGGATTGAATTACTACATATAAAATGTTTATATTAAAAACCCTAATTTCTATCACAATCGAAATAGATAGGTAGAATTATTGAAGATTAAAAAAATTGTTGATTTTTCTATAACGCCTTCAAGAAAAGTACAATAACTTCAAATAAAATTAGGTTACGTTAGAAGTTCATAAATTAAGCATTTTTTGATTGACATTGATTTATTTATAATTATGCAATTCACTGCTTTGAAAAAAAAAAACAGGTCAATGAAGAAGGATTAAAGTGCGTTGCCACATATTTTTTTCCTAAATACTTAGGTGTTCTTTATTTTCATAGTATTACCTACCTTTGCAAATAAACTATTTCAAATATTATTTTAAACATAAGACATCTATTGGTTTTACTTTTTTATTTGAAAACAATGTTAGTTTATTATAAATAGTATTATTAGTGATAAATGTAACAAAGAGCGTGTTTGTACAGGGTCTTTAATTGGAAATAAAGAATTTGGCAAAAATTTGACAACGCGGACCGATCTCAGATCATTCACTGAACTGTTGCACGTTGCACAGAAGGTACAAAACAAAGGCATTTAAACAGGTAGCTGGATAATAAACATTTAAAAAAATAGGATATAGATTTTGCATTTCCGTTCCAACCGTAAGGTTTCTAGCGGGTATTTAAGTTAAAATATTGTTTTCGTTTTTTGCTAATAATTTTACAAAATATTCATATTATTAAAATTGACACAGAGGCATAACTTTACGGAAGGAATATTATTTATTATTTTATATTTTGTTACATTGTGTGCGATTCCCGATAATAAAATTGAGACATACCCCAACTAACAAAGTAGATTTATAATTTTTAGTTTACAAGACTATTATATTTTATTGATATTATATTGTTGTTTCTGGAATGCTAATTTATTGTACTACAGTTGCAGAAATCACTATTTTGTTCTCTGAAACTAAATAGTTATATAAATTAGTTTTTACAATATTCTTACAGCAAAATTATAAAATAGTTTTCACGATAACTATGAAATTGTTACATAAACATTTATACAACTGTTCTATACAATATTTCAGCTTATAAAATAAAATTGCTTTATAGTTATTCTATATTATTGTTCTGGATTACCTTTAGAACTTTTTGGTCATACAAATATAACTGTTTCTTAACCTCATAATAACGCTTTAAAAAATAGTTATATAAATATTAGTGTGAGATAATTCCGCATCAATAGCAATTTGCTTCTGATGAAAACTCTAAAATAACTGTAATATATTGTCGAAATACACTATTATTTTAGTTAAGAATAGTATTATCCCTTTAAAAATATTTATAAAAAAATAAAGCAACTACATTTGGTAGTACCTACGCCATATTATTTTTGTATTTTATGTTTGTTCGACTACTTCCCATACCAATTGTATGTAAGTGTATGATCTGAAAATGTCAGATTTAAATAGTGAAGAAATATAAAAAATAAGTGGTACCTGCTTTTCAGAGAACAGTAAAAAATATTAGTAAAACATTTTGATGGTTTGTCTAGACACTCAAAAAAAAAAACTATCATTTAGCCAGATAATAATTAGGTATGTTCTGAATAATCATGCCCCAATACTAAAAGAAAGCCATATTTTTGGCGATGTCCATGTTAAATTTGCTTATTCTCGTAATATTAAAAATTATGCTTGCTCTATAAAGCTGTAGAAACAAATCTAATCATTTCAATTCCCAAATACTTAAATCGGAAACGATTTAGTAAGGTTATGTTATATTTTGTCATATAGTGCAGCAATATGAAACTATTATACAACAAACCATGATGAACTTGTTTTGTAGAAATGAGTAGTACAACTTAATTATTGTATTACAGCTGTTTTTACTACAATAATATTTTATAATTATGATTCAGTCTTAAAATAACTTTCTAATACCTCTGAATAGCTGCCATATTTAACAAAAACCTAAGACAGTTTTGCAGCTAAATCTACTGTCGGTTTTACTAGTATTTAAGACAAAACCAATATTAATTAAAGATTTTAATCATTAGTAATATTAGCATAATCTTATTACTAAAAAAAAATCAAATTTCATAAATTTAATTTTTGTTTCACACTGAAAAAGTATTAGAAATATGAATCAAACTCGAGGCGCTTAAAAATTTAGTATTGTATGTGCTATATAATTAACAGTAATTCTTGCTGCGCATCCAAAAACGACTTTATTGTAGGTCATACATTATGTCTAAACCGCGTTATAGATATCTCTTAAGTAGATACTGCCATTTGACTAATATCGCCTTGAATTTACTTTTATGACAAATATAGAATTAATTTGTTTTCATTAGATACATTTAAAAAACTAAAATGTTACTGATTTTGATATGCAACCTAACCTCAAAATTGAAAATTTATAAAACAGTTATAAAAGTTTAAAAAAACATTTGTTTAAAGTCTGTGTAAATGTGTAGTAACTGTTCGGTAACTGCATTCAACAAATCTTATAGAATTTACAAAAGAACCAAATAGTTCTGTAATACTGCGCCCATTTTGTGTTTATTACTGTTCCGGAAATGTTCTTAGCTAATATTCTATTTTATAAATTTTGTTCTGTAAACATTTTTTCAGCTTTTATAAAATATCAAATTGTTACTTGGGACCTTTCTTCGATGAAACTTTTTTAGTAATTTTGATATCTTATTATCTGGAGAATAAACAGTTATATTATAGATTTTGTCAAACATAAAATATACCTTTTTTTAAGGTAATTTTAATTAGAGAATATGATACAAAACATAATTTTTGTGTAAAACTGTTGTACTTTTGTTTAAACTTAATAATTTTAACAGTTTCTGAGAAACACGCAATTGAACACTTCAAAGTCTGAAAGTGTTTTAAAATAATTAAAAGTAGACAAATTTGTAACTCCGAATAATATACAAAATAACTTAATAAAATATTTCATAAACAAATAAAACGTCTTTCGAATGATTAGTCAATTTTATATTTTTAGTAATTTTTAGCACCACAATGTTGCGGAATAATTTCCAAATTCTAGTGCAGTAACGGTCAAAATTAAAAAAAAAAAACATTGAAGAACAGGAAATTATCCTCTTTTTAATAAAAAATAACAAACTCAAAGTGAATGTTCTACGTGGTATTTTTCTACTTTACAACTTTTCCAATTTATTTTAAGGAAAGACTTTGGTTTTAATTAGGACCAAAAATTTCGGAAAAAAAGCTATGAGCCAATATCATCATTAGGAATAGCTTACGTGGGCAACAAAATATAAAATAATAAATTCAATTAGATTCCTTGTCTTATTGCCAATTTTGTGAAATTATTACAAATAAAAGTAAAAAGTATTTTTTTCCACAACATTTTACTGATGCATCTCCAATCCTTATATTCTGATCATCAAAACTTACGATTACTCCATATCGTCTTAGAAGGTTTCCTCAAAAATGAATCCATGCACAAGCTCCAGTATATTACTTTTATTGGTGATGGTGATTCAAGCGTTCACGTGAAAATTTTGAAAAATGTTCTTTATTGCAGGAAAATTAAAAAAATAAAATGTGCGAATCATTTGACCAAAAATTTAACCAAGCATCTACACGGAATAGCGAAAGAGTCATTGGAAAATAAAAAACTATTGCCCACTACCCGAATTAATCATAAAGGTAAAACCTGCAGACAACTAATTACAATACATGCTAAAAAAGATAATCCATCTTCGGAAGATTTGAAAACTGATTTTTAGAATGTGGTGGAACATGTATTTGGGAATCACGAACATTGTAAAATAGATTACTCTCTTAAGCATGGACAAGTAAGTATACAAAATGGTTTAAAACAAGCCCCTTTTGAGACGCGATTACGAATATTTCATATATTAGGAAATTTTGCTTCACTTTCTTCCAGCCTTGTTAAAGATATGACCAGTACCTGATAGATGCGAGCAATTTATGCATCAAGTCGCAAAATTTAATTTTAATATAAGATGCAATGCTGCGAGTTTAGCATACCATTTTGGTCCCAGTTGGTTCTTAAAAGCATACCGAAGAAAATTTTCTAAGACTCCATCGAATACTCTCAAACGGTCGATAAACAAAAGAAGCAAGGAAAATGTTAAGTTAAAAAAATGTAGAAGAAGACTGCAACATAAGTACAAACTTCAAACCCTAAAAAAGATTATGGAATACATTACCAAACACCTGACCTTCGCAAAGAAGAAATCAAAACACTAATAGACCAAAAAGTAGGACTATTTAACGTCTCCATTGTTGAAGCTGGCGGAATTGAACAGTCTACAAGAGATCATAGTAATAACCCAAAATGGTTAGAGGAGAGACAATCCCGTCTCACAGCTTCTACTTTTGGAGACTATACTTCGGAAAATTGGTTGAGACAATTATGTACATTTTTTGTACATAATTAATACAGTTGGAATATAGAAATATCAACGAAGATGTAGCAAGAGAAGCATATAGATCTTTAACCAAAAATATTGTGACTCCTTGTGGATTATTCGTCTGCACTGAAAAAGAATACGGGTTTTTAGGAACATCGCCAGACGGTCTGGTTGGTGATGACAAAATTATTGAAATTAAATGTCCCTACTCCGCCCAGGAATATACACCATTAGAATCAGCAAGTTCTATTAAAAATTTCTGTTGTTACTTAGCTGAAGATATATGTAATATGGATTCAAAAAAGAATCACAAATATTTTTATCAAGTGCAAGGACAACTTTATATTTCTTAAAGAAATTATTGTGATTTTGTGATTGGGACACCTAAAGGACTACACATACAAACGATTGAATATGATAAAAAGTTCACAAAGGCAATGATTAACAAGATAAGCATATTTTTTATGATCATTATGGAGTAGAACTTGTGGATAGTAGACGTTCACAAAATATGGAACTACAAAATTATTCAAAGTGAAATAAATATCTCAGCAGGCAATTATCAAGTCACACAAGCTTTTACAAAATCTGACACCAGAGACAAATCAATAAAAATGTGAATGAAAAATCTGCTACAACTTTAAAATAATATTCTAGTACCAATTTTAGGAGCATAAGTGCTGTTACGACAGACGGCGATTTAATCATCCCTTCTTTCAAAGGAAATGCGGAACTGTTATTTGTCAAAATGTTTTATTCAAGTTTATACTAAATCCTCACAACAACAAGAAGTTGTTGATTACTATTCCACAAGTTTTTTTTTATGTATTAAAAAACCCTCTTAAATATCTCTTAGAACCCTCAAAAAAAAAATGTCCTTATCATGAGTAAGTCCTATTTTTTTTTTTTATAACTTTATATTTGGTTTAATTTATTTATCCATTTGAATTCCTTCTCCTAGTTACAAAGCTGCCTAATGAATTTTACCTAAATTATTTTTATTAACGCTTTGTAATTAATACATAAGTACAATCGTGTACATTTAAAATAAAAAAAACAAAACCAACCTATAACTTAATCAACACAAATAAATCAAAAATGATTTTTAAAAAAATTTAAAACTCTTTATTCCCCTTTCTTATTGATATGCCGTTCCTTTGTAAAATTATAATTTGTAATTATAAACACACAAAAATGAATAAATAACTAAATAAATATAAATCACAAAGGACCCCGCCCTTTTCTAATGGCAAAGTGGCGTTCCGTCAAATGTAATAAATTTTTAATATTATGTTGTACTTGACTTGTTGACCAAAAGTGTTTATGGGACCAATTCAATCCTATGACTAGTTTTTAAAATAATGGGTGTTAAAGTCGAGAAATCGTATTTCTTGAAACTACGTAACTTAATTAAAAAGAAAAAATATAAGCATTTTTAGTTGATTGTAGCATTAATATGTCCTAGTCTAACGCAAACATACACATAAATAGTTTAATATGTAAACATATACAGGGTGGAACTCAGTTACAGCAGGGGGAATTTTTGAAATTCTGAGAGATTCTGATATGGAATGAAAACATGGTCAAAAATAAAAACTTACATAATGTTTACTGTTCTGACATTATATAAACCCATTTTACATTATATGTATACATGGTGATTGTTAATTCATTCCACAGAAAGAAGTTTCTTAAAAAAAAATTACACTCTATATTAGGCAATTTGTTATTAATATTGATTATGCATTTAATATCTAGAAAACAATACTTTTTATTGAATACAGGGTGATAGACACATCAAATTCGTTTTTGATGCCCGAACAATTAAAGAAATATTCATTTTTCAGAATCACCCTATATTTTTCAATTCGGTCCGTCAAAATGTACGACCTATTTATTTTTGTAATAAGCTGTAAGCACCTAATACCTTCGTATAATTTCATAATTTTAGTATGATCCGTTTTTGAGATTCCAATATATAGTTAATCATTAAATATCAGACATATCCACTCATGAATGTAGGTATAATAATTCCCATTTGTGGGTACAAAAATCGGTTAAATAGGCGATAATTTTTTAGCAAATAAAAAATTCCAGTGTGCAAATATCCTGAGTTGTCTGATATTTAATTACAAAAATAAATACATTTTGACGGACCGAATTGAAAAATATAGGGTGATTCTGAAAAATGAATATTTCTTTAATTGTTCGGGCATCAAAAACGAATTTGATGTGTCTATCACCCTGTATTTAATAAAAAGTATTATTTTCTAGGTATTAAATGCATAATCAATATTAATAACAAATTGCCTAATATACAGAGTGTAATTTTTTTTTAAGAAACGTCTTTCTGTGGAATGAATTAACAATCACCCTGTATACATATAATGTAAAATGGGTTTATATAATGTCAGAACAGTAAACATTACGTAAGTTTTTATTTTTGACCATGTTTTCATTCCATATCAGAATCTCTCAGAATTTCAAAAATTCCCCCTGCTGTAACTGAGTACCACCCTGTATATGTTTACATATTGAACTATTTACGTGTATGTTTGTGTTAGACTAGGACATATTAATGCTACAATCAACTAAATATGCTTATATTTTTTTCTTTTTAGTTAAGTTACGTAGTTTCAAGAAATACGATTTCTCGACTTTAACACCCCGTTTTTTAAAAACTAGTCATAGGATTGAATTGGTCCCATGAACACTTTTGGTCAACAAGTCAAGTATAACATCATATTCAAAATTTATTGCATTTGACGGAACGCCACTTTGCCATTAGAAAAGGGTAGGGGCATTTTAGATTTCAATCAAATATAAAATTTTGATTTTCCTTTCCTTGTTTCATTGTTTATATTTCTTAAACCTGAGGCGATGATATAATTTGTAGATGTAATAAACTTCTTGAAATTATAAATTATAACGGCAAACCGGCAACGTTGTGCAGAGACTTTACCAACAATCCTCCTACCTGTGATGTGTTTAATTTGGTAAAATGTTTTTAAACGTTCTGAATATTATTGTAGAGGCAACACCTTCCAGAGCTTCAAATCTAACGTGGGAATATTATAATATTTATTTATTTTTAAATACGCTCAATTCAGTAACACAATTTTTTTGTTAAAGGCTTATAAGTTTATTATTCCAATTATATTCAACATGTTTTATAAAAAATACGTATTAATAAATGATTTATGAGTATATTAAAATATTTTTGTTCTGTTGTGCCAAAACTGTAAATACAAAAAATTTCAAATAAATAACACATTCTTATTTTAGCATAATAAATCATTTTACAAAATATAGTTAAAATCGCTCGAGCAGTTTTTTAGTTTTATATGTGGAAAAAAACAGTTTTTCTCTTTTTTTTCTCAAGAACCACTAGAACGATTTTGATTAAAATGTGGAATGATACTAGTCATTATCTTGAATCTATGAATTTTTTGAAAATTTTTAAATTTGTAGTTAATTTTTCCGGAGGTCCACTTAAATCTTGAATGAACATAGTACCCGCAGCCAAGGAAAACACATTTTTTTTGGAGCAAATGCAAAAAGAGGTCGATTTTTATTTCAAAAGGGACATCTTTCGATCATATCCTCAACTATCCTACATCCCTTCCCATCCCTCTATCCCTATTACCAATGAAATTGAAATAGGGAAAGTACTAAGTGTGACACATCATTGAAAAGGTAATTTTATAAGGAATTTGACTGTGTGACATGTGACAGTTCAAATAAGCGTATTGTCATGTGAAAGAGAAATTTAAAAATTTAATGCATTACCTTTGGAATAAAATTAAACTAACTACGCCTACCAGGTCTGTTTTTTAGTTTAGCGTCATTGATACTTCAAGTCTATTAACGAGTAAAACATAAAAATGGTTTATTCTATTCAGGAGAGAGTAGAAATTGTTGAATTTTATTTAAAAAATACCGAATGTGCTAACAATGCCTGTACAATTCTCAATGAGCGACAACCAAACAAACAGGTTAAACCTAAGTACGTTTTGGAACTTATTTCAAAATTTCGACAAACAGAATCTGTTCAAAATAAAAAACGGCAGATTCAAAATTCAGTTAGAAACAAAGCCGTAGAGGTAGCCGTTTTAGGACATGTTGTTGTAGATCCATCTCTTAGTACAAGAAAGCTTGCATAATTATCTGGAGTAAGTGATCGTACCGTCAGGAGAATTTTGAAAGCCAACAAATTCCATCCCTATAAAATTCATTTAGTTCAGAAACTTAACGAAGACGATTTTGTTCGCCCTTGCAATTTTGTGAAATCATGAGCGAGCATGCTATACAAGATCCACATTTTCTTTATAACATTTGTTTTTCAGATGAATGCAGTTTTTATGTTAACGGGACTGTCAATCGACATAATTGTCGATACTGCAGATTCCAATCCAAGAGTATTCCATGAAACGCATACTCATCACCCAGAAAAGTTAAACGTTTGGGCTGGAATATTTGGCGATCGTATTGTTGGTCCATTATTTTTACCAGGTACTTTAACTGGAGATACGTATTTGGAATTACTCGAAAACACCGTTGATCCACTGTTAACAGACATAATAGAAAACGATAACCGATACCTTGAAGATCACCTAATATTTCAACAGGACGGGGCTCCTCCACATTTTGCCGCAGCGGTTGGTGAGTACTTAAATGAAAACTTTCCTAGACATTGGATTGGATGAAGAGCATTTATTGAATGGCCCCCAGATCTCCTGATCTCTCCCCCTTAGATTACCTTTTATGGGGATTTGTGAAAAGTAAAATATACGCCACTCAGCCAGGTTCCTTAGAAGAGTTACGTGAAAGTATTATTACCGAATATCGCCAAATAACTCCAGAAATGCTCCAAAAGTCAGACAATGATTTGATAGAGACCGGTCCTGGTAAAATTATAGTATATCGTAAAATTTACCAGCTCTTAAACTTTTTTAAATAATTTAGTAAATAGTGCCTAGTTAATCAAAAGTAACTTATCGTGTGACATATAAGTGCATCATTATGCTGTAGTACTGTAAGTACAGTCTTTCTTCATAGTTCTACTGCAAAATTAAAGATTTTTATAAATCCAACGAGGCCCCAGTGTTATCAGTCCTACTAGTTTTTTTGTTGGAGCGTCCTTGCTTCAAGAGCGGTTGTGACCTGGCGGTCAGGGCCGGCGCGAGGACGATCTCTACTCGAAATAATGTCAACAGTTATGGAACACGAGACTGCTGACTACAGCAGCTCTCAAACTGCATTCCAAACCAATGTTTCCCAAAATATCGCCAAAACTTATTCGTCAGTCGTAACACAACAATTTCCATCAAAAGAACAAGCCATAATATCTAACTCTATCGAAAATGCCTCTCTTTAAGACTATCTAATACCATTAGGATCACTTATCCAGCCAAAAAATATATTGTTCTCCTCTCGAATGTCCAATCAAAGAATATGCATGTATCTTGCCAACAAAAGTGTAGTTAATACATTCATGACCAATTACGGACAAATTAAAATTAATGGCCAAACAGTAACAGCTCGTAGACTTATCACCCCCGCCGAACGTTTGGTTCTTTCCAATGTTTGTCCAACAATTCCCCACGATTTGATACTCCAGGAACTACAGAATATTGGCCTCAGCTTTGTATCACCTATGGTTTTCCTAAAAATTAATTCAACGTCACCGGAATTTAGTCATATTCTCAGTTTTAGAAGACAGATTTATGTTAATCCACCGAATTTTAATGTCCCAGAATCTATAATAATTAACCACGAGGATACGTCGTATAGAATATTTCTATCTTTAGATAACCTAACTTGCTGTAACTGTAAAAAAGCAGGACATAAGGCATCCAACTGCAGCGAACAAACGTTTAGTAATACTCCTACCTCTTCTCAACCACTCGCTAATCAAAACCCTATCTTGAATCAAATAGCCCCTCAAGAAGACAACGACCAGATCACTTTACGTCAGAATGAACCTACAACCAGCCAAATTTTAGCTCCAGACAACGAAAAACTAAACAGCAACTTACGAACAAATGTTACCTCAAATAAACGCTCTGCTTCCGCAATACTTACCTTTCCTCCACATCCTTCCGACGCTATATCAGATAACCTCTTCGTTACACCTCAAAATATAACTGTACCAAAGAAACTTAAGGCAATGACACCTAATAGCCAAATGCTCCAACCAGTTAAGCAATATATCGACGATCATAAGGAATTCATTCTTAATTTTAACCAACTTGCTAACCTACTCGATAATGTTCATGGTTCTCCAGACGCAATAATTGTAGTGAACGAATACACCACGGACTACCCAAGTCTAATCACTATGCTTGAATCTATTCATCCTTTATTACAAGACCGAACCATAAAAACAAGATGCACCAAACTAAAAAAGAAACGTATCGCCTGTCTCGGAAAAGAAGAAACAGAAAGCGACTGCTCCTCTCCGAACTGCTTTTAGACTTTTAAATTTAATTTATATAAATTTATTAACTTAGTTATGATTAAAAATATCCTCCAGTGGAACATTAATAGTTACTACCACCATATTGGCATGTTCCAGCTCTTACTTAAAGAAAATAACCCCGATGTGATATGCTTGCAAGAAACCAATTTGACACCCAATCATAGATGCAATGTAAAAAATTTTAACCTCTTTCGAAAAGATCGCATTAATCAAATCATCGCCAGTGGAGGGGTAGCGATTTTAACAAAACAATACCTTGAAGTAAAATCGTTGCCACTTCAAACCACCCTAGAAGCAGTAGCTGTTTCAATAAAGTTGTCTAACAATAATACGATAAATCTTTGTTACATTTACCTTCCACCAAATCAAAATGTAACCTCAAATGATTTAACAATCCTAATAAATCAAATACCTTCACCAAGAATTATTCTTGGTGATTTAAATGGACATAACATAATATGGGGCTCAGTTAAAACGGATGCAAGAGGAAAAATTATATGCGATATAGTTGACCATTATCAAATGTGCCTTTTAAATGATGGAACTCCTACAAGATTCAATACTGCCACAGGAAATTCATCCGCCATAGACCTCGCATGCGGTGATCCCAATCTTATGAGCAAAATTGCTGCGTGGGACGTACTCCCCCACACATACAGTAGTGACCACTTTCCAATTAAGATTTCATTTAGTGGAACACCAGACAATAAAATGTTTTGCCCAAAGTGGAAATTAAACTTAGCAGACTGGGATAAATTTACCTCCGAAATTGAAAGTAATATATCAAATTGTAAGCTTCATAATGATATAAATATTGGCTTACAAAATTTTACAAAGATGTTTATAAGCAGTGCGGAAATAGCAATTGGTAAAACTAAACATATTACCAGGCATTCTCCAGTACCATGGTGGAACCATCAATGTAAAGTAGCCATTACAGAGAGTAAGAAAGCCCTAAACAGATACAAGCGTTGTAAAACCATAGAAAATAAAATACATTTTAAGCGTCTAAAAGCTCAAGCTAACCTCACGATTAACACCGCTAAGACAAATTCTTGGAAACAGTACGTTTCCATCATAACAAGCTCCACCCCTGTCACAGAGATTTGGAAGAAGGTAAAAAAAATTTCATCATCACACACAGCTCACAATATAGCCCAATTAACCGTGAACAACCAAATGTTTACGGAAAGTGGAGACATAGCAGAAATCCTTGCCCAGACATACGAAAGGTATTCAAGTAATGACAATTACGATGCAAGCTTCCTTCAACATAAAACTCTTGAAGAACTACAAACAATAGACATCTTAAATAGCGATGAGCCAATTAATGTACCTATTAATATGAACGAACTCGAAGAAGCCCTCAGTAGTTTGAAAGATACCAGTCCCGGACCTGATGACATCCCTTCCATCTTTCTCAAGAATCTACCCAAAATAGCGAAAGATTTTCTTTTAAAACTATACAATCAGATCTGGCTCAAACAAACCTTTCCTTCTATCTGGTCACATGCCATAATAATCCCTATTCTTAAACCCAAAAAATCCCGATCAGACCCGGAATCATACAGACCAATTTCCCTCACATGTTCCACAAGTAAACTATTTGAAAAAATTATAAATAAAAGATTAATGTGGCACCTAGAAAAACACCACTATATCATAGATGAACGGAATGGCTTTAGAAAAAACAGATCAACACTTGACAACATCTTAGACATCAAAAGTGACATCCATGAAGCATTAGCCACAAAACAAATGTGTTATGCTATCTTTTTCGATATGAATAAAGCCTTCAACTCAGCCTGGAAACACTATATTTTAAAGAAAATTCAAACTTGGAACATTCAAGGCAATTGTCTCGCTTTTCTAAAAAAACTTCCTAAAAACATCCCTCTTTACCGTCAGAACAAACGGGACCACTTCCCAAATACACCCCCAAGAAAACGGCATTCCACAGGGATCCATAATAAGTCCAACCCTTTTTCTAGCAGCCCTAAACGATATCTTAAATGATTTACATAAACCTATAAAAGCCAGACTATATGCGGACGACTTGGTTGTCTATCTAAAAGGAAAATGTCTAACTTCAATGACAACTATTATTCAAACAGCCCTAAATAAGCTACAAGAATGGTCACTCACCACAGGATTTAAATTTTCCGTAGAAAAGACACAGTGCATAGTTTTCTCCAAGAAAGATTGCTCACCTCGCTCAAGCCTCATGTTATACAACAAACCCTTAAATCTCACATCTACGATCAAGTTTCTAGGCATGAAATTTGATAGTAAGCTAACATGGAAGCAACACATAAAACAATTAGCACTCTCCTGCAACAACAGAATTAACCTTTTAAAGACACTGGCACACAAAAGTTGGGACTCAGACCAAAACACATTATTATTACTATACAAAGCCATTGTAAGATCAAAAATAGACTATGGGTCAGTCGCCTATGCCTCCGCCAGTAAGACTACTCTGAAGCTACTAGACTCCATTCACAACTCAGCCTTAAGAATCGCCTTTGGAGCATACAGAACGACACCCGTGCAAAGCCTCTACAGTGAGACCGGAGAACCATGCCTACAACTAAGAAGAAAAACACTATCTTTCTCGCACGCCTCGTCAACGTCAGCAGCTAAAAACAAACCGGTATACTCAAACACTTTTAATAATAAATATCAAAATTATCTTAATAATAAACCTAGACTAGCAAAACCCTATTATGAGAGAATTCGGAAGTACCTGCAAGAATCTCAACTAACAATTACCGATGTACTATCAAATAAGGTAGAAATTTACCCTCCTTGGGCAATAAAAGTTCCTGAATGCAATACTACCTTCTCGCTGCAGAATAAAAGCAAAACACCTCATACACTACTAAAAGTTGCCTTCCGTGAAATCTTAGAGAATAAGTTCCATGACCAACAACAAATATATACGGATGCATCCAAAAATATACAGGGAGTTGGCTGTGCTGTAGTAACTGGCACCGATCATCTTCTCTTTAAACTTTCACCACAAAGCAGTATTTTCTTTAGCGAAATGTATGCCATATATCGCGCCATTAAGTATACCAACGAAGCCAATATCCCTACAGCTCTTATTATCACAGACTCACTAAGTTCCCTTCAATCACTACAACAAATCTACCCTAAAAAAACAATTGAACAACTTGTGAAAACAGAGCTCTATTTATCCCAACAGCAGAATAGGACCATCAAGTTTATGTGGGTACCGTCGCATATAGGAATCCCAGGCAACGAGGAAGCAGATAAATGTGCGCGTCAAGCTATTACTAGTGACAATTCTGAAACTTTTAACAAGACATCGCCCGAAGACCTAAAAAGTTTTTTTAAAACGGTAGTAGTGCGCGAGTGGCAAAACGAATGGCAAAGTGTAACGAATAATAAATTGCGCTTAGTGAAAAATAATGTGTTTCCACGTAAAAAAAGCGGGCTATCGAGGAAAAAACAAGTCATACTAAATCGCCTTCGCCTAGGTCACACCAAACTGACACACGAACACCTTTTAAAGAATATAGGCCCACCATTCTGCGATGTTTGCGATACACCCCTTACAATACAGCACATACTCATAGAGTGTACTAAATACACTTAGTCCAGGAATGCTTATAACCTTCCTGAAAACATAAGAACATTACTAGGTGAAGACTCCCACATAACGAAATTGTTCAAATACCTAAAAGACGCAAACCTTATCGACAAAATATAACACAAACTTTGTAAATCTAAACTGCTGTATTTATATTTATAATGTTTTCATTGTATGTATCCTGTCGCTGATAACCTTAGGGTGGATGCGACATTAAATTGTTGAATAAAAAAAAAAAATGATTTGATAATAATTTATATTCGTGTATAAAAGTTAATGGACAACACTTTGCATTTACTTTAAAGTAATTTAGTTTTTAATTATGGGAGTTGTCCTAAATTTTTCAATTTAATTTTTATGTTCACTTTTCTATTATTTTTTTAATTTTTATTATGAATTGTCTATTAAATGAGTTTTACTTTCAAATGAAGTATTAATATTTAAAATACGGAAACTTTTCCCGCAAGATGGCGCCAAAATCAAAAGTTACGTAATAAACTGTCACACAGTCAAATTTCTTATAAAATTACCTTTTCAATGATGTGTCACACTTAGTACTTTTTTCTATTTTAATTTCATTGGTAATAGTGACAGAGGGGTGGGGAGGGATATAGGATATGATCGAAAGATGTCCCATTTGAAATAAAAATCGACCTCTTTTTGCATTTTCTCCAAAAAAAATGTGTGTTCAAGATATGCGATCTGTTTCGTTTTTGGTGCATCATCCTGTATAACTAGTAAATAACGTGTCTTGAACAATACCCGTATCCTGCGTGACCAAATTAATGCTGCCAGTTGGCTAAATTTAAATTTATTGTTGTAGAATTCCTCAAAAAGTAAAACTATATTTTAAATCAAGCAAAACGAAAATGAAGTCTAAAAAAGCCTTTTGTGAAGAGTGTCACTTATACAGTATATAACACTAACTAATAATTTAAAAGGGCTGGATCTGTGTATATATTATACTTATTTATTTAAAATCTAAACTGTTGGTCCAGCTAAATATAACCTAACCTTACTTGTTAAATTCTTCATGCATGCTGTTGAATACAAGGCAGATGTAATAATATTACCTTAACCAGTGAAAATAATTAATAATAACCATTAAACAATAAAAACCAAACTGAATCACCAACAATAATAATTACACGAAATAAGTAGGTATACCTATAAAGGTAGGTAAAATAACATCCACTTTAATTATAATAAAATAGAGTATCGTAAAAACGAAATAAATTTCTAGTCGTGAATTACCTAAAAAGGACACGGATTTTAACGTACATTGCATACAACCTACTTAACAATCCTAATAACGTGAATTTAACCATTCTTTCAACTTTTTACACTAATAAATTTAGGTTTTAAAGCTTACTTACCTCCTTTTAATCCAAAATTATCAAATGAAACTCATGCACACCACACAAACAAAACGAAAACAAACTATAAAATGGCCGATAGCACCTGTGAGTGAAAAAATATCCGCGCCTGCGCTTGCGTTCATTTCGAATACTATTTATCCAGCGGATGTCTGTTGGCTATTGAATACAACTCACTAATTTTAAATTTCTATAAACCATATCTACATGCTTTCTTATTTATCACATGGCATAACATTTAAGTAATTTAATAATAATTAAATTAATTCTTATATTTTCCGATATTAAGGTAAATATTATATCCATAAATTACATCTAGTGGATATCCACCATGGTTTGTGTTCGCGCCTAGACTTTGATATATTTAGTAAATATCCATGGGATATTGAATACAACTTAAAAAAACATAATTTTAAATATCGAAACGGTAATATAAGCCACAATGGTGTAATTTTTTAATAATTTGTTATATAAATTACATCTAATGGATATGAAATAAATATCCACCATGGACTGGACATTCAAAGGATTTGGTGTGCTGTCTGAGTAGCAACTTTAAGTAAAGAAAAACTAAAAAATTGTTACTTACAATTTTATAAATAATTTCTTTGTGCTAATTTCTATACCATATTAGGAATTTCAGACATTGATCTGTAATAATGATACAATAAGATGCTACCTATGTTGATATCGTGAATTAGTGTACAGGAAATCCAACAAAATATATAGAATTCAGAACAGCGTGTTGGAAAACTTTAAAAGAGATTAGTTATTATAAAAATAAACTTTTTTAAGAACTATAATGGTTTTCTACATTCATAAATTTAGATAAACATAACCTCTTTCAATTAATTTCTAATTTGAAAATCGCAGTGTAAAGTGAATCTTTTGGTCCCTCTGCTATGTTTGGGCCTTGTTACGACCCCAGGGATATTTGATAGCCGGTATAAATCATTCATTTGGAATTGTGCAAAAAGTAAATTTGAAAAGTTCCTGAAGCCGCTTGTCTAATAAATGGTGAGAACGAGAATAATCCAGCGCATACACCAATTTGTATATAAATAGGCTGTGTTGTACAGGAAGTCAGTTCAGTTGAAGTCGAGTCATAGCAGTGATAACATCGATAAAGTAAATGTGATATAAATCGGTATAAGTGAATTGTAAAAATAAATTAGAAGTGTGAATCATAATAGTGCTTGAGTATTAAGTAAATTAATTAGTATGTTATAAATAAATTTTAAATATACTGTTTTAAATAAATAAACTATTTTTAAATTAAACAATAGTTTCAGTAGTTTGAACCTCAACCAAATGCTTTATGTGAAAAAGTTTTTATTAAATATATTTGTTGCCTTGATATGTTGATATAAAGGGTTTTTATATGCCCCTAATCATTGCCAACTTAGAAAGGGTAGTGAAATGTGTGCCTATTTATTTATTTTTAAATTGGTTAAGCAAAATAGCATTGAAACGGATTTGTTACAAGTGTTTGTATATGGATCATTAATTACAACAACGTCATATCTCAAAAAATGCAATTTAAAATGTATAATGACTAGGGCTTGGAAAATATGCACTTAAAAATGGTCTAAATATGTATGCATATATGCGTTAACAATAGACAAAATATGCTTTTAAATATGCAAAATAAAAAGAGTCATTTTTGATATTTTAATTTTATTATAGACTTTTTAAACATATGATTAGATGATTTTAGATTTCTATCAATTATATCTAATTAATTATTATTATTAGAATGAAAACAGCAAGTTATTAAATATTTTTCAATGTTTTCAATAGTGAAACATTGCCTTCTATAACTTAAAATATGTTTGTACGCCGAAAATGAACGTTCCAATTCACGAGACGTTATAGGTGCATATTTTAAAATTAAAAGTGGTGAAATGTTTGAATCCAATTCAATATTGAAGTTGCCAGATAAAACATTATTTATGCCCTCTAATGTCTGAAATCCTTTATTATTTAGTAAAACTGATGTACATTTTCGTGTAACATTATTTTCCATTAACACAGACTGTTCAATAAAAGATTTTAAATTTTTAACTGTTTACATGCTTTTAAATAATGCCATGTCTCTAGATTCAAGCTTAGTTATGGCTGTGGCTATGCATGTATAATTTGCTTGAATGTGGACAATATGGCTATAAACTATAGGATTCTTAAACATATTAATGCATTTTTTAATTACAATTGAGTCTTCTGGGTCAAAGTCGCAGATGACATCTTTAATTTCATTAAAATTTTTCGCAATCAAAATAACACAGTTTAACAAAGTGCCCCATCGTGTTAAAACTGGTTCTGGTGGCAATGGAATTCTTGGCAAACAATCCTTATAAAATTGAACCCGAAGAGGAGCTTTCAAAAAACCTTTTTAATATTTTTAATTGAAATATTTACGAGTGGAAATTCATTCCTAACCGTCTCAGCCACCCTATTTAAACCATGTGCTAAGCATGTGCAATGGATTAAATTCGGATAAAATAATTTTAAGTTTTCAGTTGCTTTTATCATGTTTGCAGCAGCATCACTAATCATTAATAAAATATTGTTTGAAGGCACTTGTCTAGGTAAATAAAAATTTGTTAACGAATCGTTAATAAATCTGGTTATCGTTAAATTATTTGTTTTGTCTAAACCTTTAACTGAAATTAAATATCCTTTACCAGGGATTTTTTCATCAAATGTGCCTATTATAAAATTTGCAATATAGTACCCCTGCGTATCAGTTTTAATTTCTTTCTTATAACTTTAATGCATTATCAAAATTAACTTGAATATATTTTTTGCGCAAAACGGAAGAACTGGGTGAATGTTCTTCCTTAAAACAAGTTTAAAAAAATTCTAAACAGAGGATTATCCAATTTGTGATTTGGAATAATACAAGATACAAATAAATTGCACAAATTTTTATTAAAATTGTCCTGATGATAAGAAGTGGTTCCTTGGTCTCTTATTAACTGTTAAATCAATCGGTCTGGAAGTTGTTTTCTGGATAAGTGACTTGTTGTTCCTAAATGTTAATCCACAAGAATTTTTTTTTAAATCCAAAAATAAGTGAATTTTTATATATAAAAATAAAATATGGATGATTTTCAAAAAATCTGGCTGGTAGGAAGAAGCTTTTGAGTAAAAATAAAAAAAGATTTCCTTATTTAAAAAAAAAGAACTATTATATTGTTATTTTTTTAAAAATTAGATGAAATCCAAATAAATAATTTAGTATAGCTCTTATATCATATTGTTACACAGACAGGTTATGTTATGTATGCGTGATCACTAAGTGTTTCGTCATTTGATACTTGCCAGTTTTGTATAATGATGTCCTTTGTTATTGTCATGTCTACCCAGCTCTTACCTCTGTCGTTTCTGAAAGTCGGTGGACTGTCGTGGTCGTTTTCAATTTTCAGTCCGTGTTGTGTTGTCCAGTCCATTGTTTCTTGTCCTCGTCTGTCTGTTTCGTTGCCTTCCCATGCCGAGTTTTTGGCGTTTAGGTCCCCCGCGATTATTAGTGGGTTTTTGATTTGTTGTATTTTTGTCTTGTGTTTGTTAAGTCTTTTTTCTGTGCCTCCGGGTTCGTCATAGATGTTTATTAGTGTGTATGTCTTTTTGTTTGTCTGTATGTTAATTGTTAATGTGTTTTTGTCCTTCATTTGTGTGTATACTAGTGTTTGTTGTATGTTACTTTTTATTAGGGTTACTACTTTTGCGTCTTTGTGTGGTCTTGTCATGTTGTACGTTGTAGGGGATGTCATGTTTAAGTAAGGTTCTTGGATAAATATTATGTCTATGTCCTATGTCCTGTTTTGTGGCGTGTTGTATTAGTTGATCAGTTGCTCTCTTACCTTTCCCTAAATTGATCTGGAGAACCTTCCACTTACTAAGTTCTTTAGTAAGCTATAGATCGCCGGGCTTCCTCCATTTTGCGCCTGTACAACGGACAGTTTGCATCCCGTGCCTCATGGTTACGCGGATTGAGGTTTAACCGTCCGCAGTTTATGCACTCCACTTTACCGGATTGGCATGTCGCGCCGCTATGCCTTTGCGCGCACTTGTAGCACACGTCACTTGTGTCGTTACACAATTTAGCTGAGTGCCCGAACCTACAGCATTTGAAGCACATCGAAACCGAGATGTGTTCCTCGACGTAGTACTTCATCAGATCCATGTAGATGAAGCCTTTGTTCAATATGTGTTTTATGATATCTGACGGTCCTGATACGATAATATTTTCTTTAAAGGCATTTCTGCAATTTCTTGCTCCTAGACGTTTTAAACTCTGTTTCCAATCTTTGTCCGAAGAGTTCGTCTAGGTCTTCGTTCTCCTGTTTTATGTTGCCCAGCAGTTCTTCTTCGGATTTTCCTTTTTGTACACCTGTAATTAGGATCATTGGTGATTGGGTTCGTGTTCCATCTTTTGCGGTGATTTTCTCAACCTTTTCCAATTTTGAAAGTAGGTGTTTTTGCTCCACCCTTGTTTTGGTGTTTATCACGACTGCAGTTTGTGTACGTCTGATCTGGAATTTTTCCACATCTTTGGAAGTGAGCACTTTTTTCAATTCCTTTATCGGGTCCCCGTTATCACCTTCCTTAATTTTTATGAC
Organism: Psylliodes chrysocephalus; assembly: GCA_927349885.1. Lineage (NCBI taxonomy): Eukaryota > Metazoa > Arthropoda > Insecta > Coleoptera > Chrysomelidae > Psylliodes > Psylliodes chrysocephalus. The sequence continues at coordinate 16,763,051 of OV651817.1, forward strand.
TGTGTCATAGCTGACCGGTTTGGTTGCCACCGGTGATTTCCATTCGGCTGGTGGTTTCCTTTCTATTTGTGGCACGCTGTCCAGTTGGGCATACGACCTTTCTGTGGTCTTGGTGGGGTTCCGGAGTTAATGGGGCGCTTACATTGTCTTTTGGGTTTCGGGATTTTATTACCTCCAATTTTTCATTGATGTCCTGTGATAGTTTGTTGATTAATTTTTCTACCTCTATGTGGTGTTCAGGTTGCCTATTTTTTCCTTGGAGCTCCGTATAAAGTTCATTAATCTTTTTTTCTTGTATATACAAGAGTCCCAGCAATTTCTGAATGCTGCTGTTAATTTCGGACATGTTTGTTCGAACCTGCGTTTGTTCTGGTCGCGAGAAGGCCAGTTTTCTGTCGGCCGTTACTCTACTATAGTAGCGGTCTCGATGTTTTTGGAGGCGATTTGAATGGTTCTTATGATTTCGCTCACTTCTTCGCCTCGGTGATGTTCAACCCTTTTATGTTTAGGCCTGTCTTCGCGTTCTGATTCTTCGAATTCCATGTCGGTGGATTCCCTGTCTCCTCTCTTGTTTTTTACATAGCTATTGTCCGAGCCTGTGGGTGATCTGAGCAGGTTTTTTTGGGGTCTGAAAGAGCCGTCAAGATTTGCTCCGGTTGCGTCTGAATTCTCGTTTGTTTCCGACATTTTGAAAAGTATGTAGAATGGTCCGGATTAAAGTAAAAAGAGTAAGAAAAGAAAAGTTTGTGGAATGATCCAAGGTTATAAAAAAAGGCTGATTCCTGCGAGCAAGAATCAGCCTTATAAACTATTGCGGTGTTTTCGCCGCACCCGCTACGGAGCCCCGAGGAAGGACAGCGGATTTCACGACGGTCACTGCACTGGTTTTTTTTGTTCGAGTATTATTTGGTGGCAATTTTGTTATTTTAGAGTGTCAATTTTGTTTGACTAATATTTAGTTCAAAAGCAAATACTCACTTTTAGTCTGCGTGCGCACAAGGTCACTGCCGGGAACTGTTTGCGTCACTGCGCGCGATATAACAGCGTTTATACGTCGCCGCGCAGGTTTGGGGCCCACACCTGCCGTTGACGTTTATACACTACTAAATTCTCGCGCATGCGTGCCGAACTTTTTCGCGTTACCGGAGCGCTAGGGCTCTGCCTAACTAAACGAATTTAACCTCACTTTGTCGATAAAGTAATACACGTCTGCTCTGGCCGCGGTCCAAAGCTGAAGTAACAGGCAGACAGGCAGGCAGGCAGACAGGCAGACAGGCAGACAGGCAGACAGGCAGACAGGCAGACAGGCAGACAGGCAGACAGGCAGACAGGCAGACAGGCAGACAGGCAGACAGGCAGACAGGCAGACAGGCAGACAGGCAGACAGGCAGACAGGCAGACAGGCAGACAGGCAGACAGGCAGACAGGCAGACAGGCAGACAGGCAGACAGGCAGACAGGCAGACAGGCAGACAGGCAGACAGGCAGACAGGCAGACAGGCAGACAGGCAGACAGGCAGACAGGCAGACAGGCAGACAGGCAGACAGGCAGACAGGCAGACAGGCAGACAGGCAGACAGGCAGACAGGCAGACAGGCAGACAGGCAGACAGGCAGACAGGCAGACAGGCAGACAGGGCAGACAGGCAGACAGGCAGACAGGCAGACAGGCAGACAGGCAGACAGGCAGACAGGCAGACAGGCAGACAGGCAGACAGGCAGACAGGCAGACAGGCAGACAGGCAGACAGGCAGACAGGCAGACAGGCAGACAGGCAGACAGGCAGACAGGCAGACAGGCAGACAGGCAGACAGGCAGACAGGCAGACAGGCAGACAGGCAGACAGCAGACAGGCAGACAGGCAGACAGGCAGATAGGCAGACAGGCAGACAGGCAGACAGGCAGACAGGCAGACAGGCAGACAGGCAGACAGGCAGACAGGCAGACAGGCAGACAGGCAGGCAGACAGGCAGACAGGCAGACAGGCAGACAGGCAGAGCAGGCAGACAGGCAGACAGGCAGACAGGCAGACAGGCAGACAGGCAGACAGGCAGGCAGACAGGCAGACAGGCAGACAGGCAGACAGGCAGACAGGCAGACAGGCAGACAGGCAGACAGGCAGACAGGCAGACAGGCAGACAGGCAGACAGGCAGACAGGCAGACAGACAGGCAGACAGGCAGACAGGCAGACAGGCAGACAGGCAGACAGGCAGACAGGCAGACAGGCAGACAGGCAGACAGGCAGACAGGCAGACAGGCAGACAGGCAGACAGGCAGACAGGCAGACAGGCAGACAGGCAGACAGGCAGACAGGCAGACAGGCAGACAGGCAGACAGGCAGACAGGCAGACAGGCAGACAGGCAGACAGGCAGACAGGCAGACAGGCAGACAGGCAGACAGGCAGACAGGCAGACAGGCAGACAGGCAGACAGGCAGACAGGCAGACAGGCAGACAGGCAGACAGGCAGACAGGCAGACAGGCAGACAGGCAGACAGGCAGACAGGCAGACAGGCAGACAGGCAGACAGGCAGACAGGCAGACAGGCAGACAGGCAGACAGGCAGACAGGCAGACAGGCAGACAGGCAGACAGGCAGACAGGCAGACAGGCAGACAGGCAGACAGGCAGACAGGCAGACAGGCAGACAGGCAGACAGGCAGACAGGCAGACAGGCAGACAGGCAGACAGGCAGACAGGCAGACAGGCAGACAGGCAGACAGGCAGACAGGCAGACAGGCAGACAGGCAGACAGGCAGACAGGCAGACAGGCAGACAGGCAGACAGGCAGACAGGCAGACAGGCAGACAGGCAGACAGGCAGGCAGACAGGCAGACAGGCAGACAGGCAGACAGGCAGACAGGGCAGACAGGCAGACAGGCAGACAGGCAGACAGGCAGACAGGCAGACAGGCAGACAGGCAGACAGGCAGACAGGCAGACAGGCAGACAGGCAGACAGGCAGACAGGCAGACAGGCAGACAGGCAGACAGGCAGACAGCAGACAGGCAGACAGGCAGACAGGCAGACAGGCAGACAGGCAGACAGGCAGACAGGCAGACAGGCAGACAGGCAGACAGGCAGACAGGCAGACAGGCAGACAGGCAGACAGGCAGACAGGCAGACAGGCAGACAGGCAGACAGGCAGACAGGCAGACAGGCAGACAGGCAGACAGGCAGACAGGCAGACAGGCAGACAGGCAGACAGGCAGACAGGCAGACAGGCAGACAGGCAGACAGGCAGACAGGCAGACAGGCAGACAGGCAGACAGGCAGACAGGCAGACAGGCAGACAGGCAGACAGGCAGACAGGCAGACAGGCAGACAGGCAGACAGGCAGACAGGCAGACAGGCAGACAGGCAGACAGGCAGACAGGCAGACAGGCAGACAGGCAGACAGGCAGACAGGCAGACAGGCAGACAGGCAGACAGGCAGACAGGCAGACAGGCAGACAGGCAGACAGGCAGACAGGCAGACAGGCAGACAGGCAGACAGGCAGACAGGCAGACAGGCAGACAGGCAGACAGGCAGACAGGCAGACAGGCAGACAGGCAGACAGGCAGACAGGCAGACAGGCAGACAGGCAGACAGGCAGACAGGCAGACAGGCAGACAGGCAGACAGGCAGACAGGCAGACAGGCAGACAGGCAGACAGGCAGACAGGCAGACAGGCAGACAGGCAGACAGGCAGACAGGCAGACAGGCAGACAGGCAGACAGGCAGACAGGCAGACAGGCAGACAGGCAGACAGGCAGACAGGCAGACAGGCAGACAGGCAGACAGGCAGACAGGCAGACAGGCAGACAGGCAGACAGGCAGACAGGCAGACAGGCAGACAGGCAGACAGGCAGACAGGCAGACAGGCAGACAGGCAGACAGGCAGACAGGCAGACAGGCAGACAGGCAGACAGGCAGACAGACAGGCAGACAGGCAGACAGGCAGACAGGCAGACAGGCAGACAGGCAGACAGGCAGACAGGCAGACAGGCAGACAGGCAGACAGGCAGACAGGCAGACAGGCAGACAGGCAGACAGGCAGACAGGCAGACAGGCAGACAGGCAGACAGGCAGACAGGCAGACAGGCAGACAGGCAGACAGGCAGACAGGCAGACAGGCAGACAGGCAGACAGGCAGACAGGCAGACAGGCAGACAGGCAGACAGGCAGACAGGCAGACAGGCAGACAGGCAGACAGGCAGACAGGCAGACAGGCAGACAGGCAGACAGGCAGACAGGCAGACCCAGACATACACAGACATACACAGGCATCATCGCCAAAATGGCCAAAATGGATTCAGGCAAGCTCGAAACGTAAAAATCCGTCAAAAACTCAAGGTCGAAAAAAGCATGATTCCTATACTTTCCTTTTGTCTATAGACAGGAAAGTAAAAAAAAACTAATTAGTCAGAACTTAGATTTTTTAGATTATAGTAGTTTTTATATTGGTGACAAAAAAAAACTATTACCTAGAGACCTGTCTGTTGTGGTAAGAAAATAAAAAATATTTTAAATTATATTAAAACATGCTTCCTTACCTGAATTTTGGTTTACTCGTCTTGCCATTTCAGCTATTAATTTGCTTCGTACCGATATTTTTTTTAATTTGGTGTCATAGGCATCGACTACTAAGGCCATTAGCTTCTTGTTCTGTGTAGGCTTTGTTACTGTTTCCCAGCGCCACTTTAGAAACAGCACTGTTAATTAGAACCCAACAATGCGCGAAACTATATACGCAACTACTCCAATTCTGCTATCTTCCTCGCGCCTTTTTTACCGGCCATGTTTGGATGGGTATATGCTTTTTACATACTTTCGACCAACGTCACGAGTCCCGATCATTTGGCAACACCGCTGAACCTGAGAACGTTGGTCGGATAGTATTATGCAGTATATACGGTCGCGAGGAGACGGTCAAATAATGCAGGTTTCAAAAATGTGATCCGGTTTGCAATTAATTTACACCGTGACAAAGATGAGAAACATAAAATACTTAAATATAATAACAAAATCAGTATTTATATTTTATTTAAAAATAAATATCTACATGGCTAAAATAACAAGGACACATTGAATGATGCTGCATTTTTCCGTTCCTGCATTTTACTGCTGTTTTATTTTCTGATTTCTTGTTTTGTTCTGCACTTCGATTTGCTGTTTTTTTATTTGTGGTAAAATCTTTTTCTGAAGTCGCATACCAGGTTCTTCTACTGCTAAGGTGAAAAATATCCCTAGTGGCCAACAGGCTAAAGATAGTATTATATAGTCTTGTACCTAAAACATATTTTATATATATTTTTCTTATTAACAACATTTTTTAGGCGACTGATACAAAAAATACATTTTATGTACTAATTAACATCCCTAAAGTGTCATCGTTTTTGACTGCATTTTCTTTAGGGCCGTTTTTTATAATAATTTTTTTATCATAATTGCCGTTAGTAATTCTGTACAAATTTTATTACGTAACGATATGTTTTTATTCGATAAACATTTTAAACTATTCTTTCAAAAATGTCAAAAGAAAATGTTGGAACTACTTGATGGGACACTAACCTAAAAATTGTTTGCACCTCGGCCGTATGATCTTTTTCGACCTACAAATTATCAGCTTTACGGCCTTGGCACACAAATAACTATTTTAAACATTACAATTTAAACTTCAAATTAATGAAAAAAATATTGCGCTCAACGTTAAGGTGATTACAGCACTCCCTTATAATTTTCGGACAAGTATATCTCAAATAGTTATTTTTTAAAAAAAATTAAATTTTGGCAAAATAAATAAGCCAATATTATCTAGAATATGCATATATGTTAAAGTTTTAATTTTCTCCTGTTTTCGAGAAAAAAATTCAAAGAGCACTAAATTTTGAAATATCATGATGAAAATAAATGCATTCCTCGGTAGCACTATTCTTAATTTAATCCATTAATTTAAGCTCTTAATGTCTTGTTAACGATTTTTTTAAATTCGCCAAAATTAGTGCCAAAACGGTTAAGTGCTACCTTTTGGGATAAACTGGTGTAAACTGGTGTAAATCATTTCTGGATTAACGCCAACGCTGCTACCAATATAAATAGTTAAATATTAATATTTAAATAAATATTTATAATTAAATATTTGTATTTAATTACGTATTATGTCTGATAAAGAAAAATACGAAAATGTGCCGTTTAGTTACAGAAATCTTTATACTGAGCTTTATATGAGCTTTAAATTCGTGACGCCATATACAAGGTGTCGTTCCCATAGAAAAATAAAAAGAGAAGGTTTGAATAAATGGCGGAACTTGTTTCCTTGTTGGTAGTTGAACCGTAAGCGCTTAGCGTGCTGCTATCACTAACTTCAAACCCATTTTACACCCATAAAAAAATATGTTTTCAAAAATAATGACAAAGAAATCAATAATTTTACTGATTTATCCCTTTAAATTTCGCTTTAATATAATGCGTGATCAAATACAGGGATATTCGTTAATAAATCTAAAGTTAAAGCTAAATTTAAATATTATGGCTGGCTTTGAAAATGAATTAGGTTATGTTGCCAGTTGCCATAAATATGTCGGCCTGATATTTTCATTTTTAAATGCAGGTGAAATTTTTTTCGAATGTAGGTAAGTAAATTTTATTAATTTAGTGTAAGTTAGATTTAACTAATTTAGCTATAAGGAGGTTCTTAAGAATGTCATTTACTTCTGATTCATTTAAATTTTTATTTATTTTTGTTTTGTTTTAGATAAGTAATCCTGGGTATGGAGATTTTTAGAATGTGCATAAATATCTCTTAATTAGGGTGAGTTTCAAAGCCTACCTGTATCGAAGCTAGAGACCTATTGTACTCGAAATAAGCATTACAACTACTTTAGATTGAAATAGATGGGAAAAGGCCTTATAGGGACAATAATTAAGTATAACAGTATTTGAATTAGAATGATTTGTCCTTGGATCAGTATCAGAGATATTTAAAACATTAAAACAATTGTGTTTATAAATTAACTACTTTGACTTTTTATAAAAACTATATCCGGTTATTTTAATAACAAAAATATTGTCATGTGCTATGCTGGTTATCATATTATATTTTTATTTTTCAGTAATTTAGTGTGTGATATAGTGCTTGTTATGTTCAGAATATGCAGTTAGAAGATAATGAGACACATGTAATTACATGGTAATTCTAAATAAATTAAACTTCTTAAAAATTTGTTTTATTTTTCAACTAATTTTATTTTCATTTAAAACAAGTGACATTTTCCATTTTTCAACATTCACCTACAACAAAAAATTACTAAATTTATTGTTTGTTTAGTAGTTATAAGTTAAAGTTGTCAAATAGGAAAATGTTACTTCAAATTGCTTCAAATATCTAAATTATCAAGTCCGCCAATTTTTAAATCGCTTTACTTAGTAGTGGTCTACTTTATCGACTGAAACTGACAGGTGTAGTTCAACCGTAAGCGCTTAGCGCGCTGCTGTAGAGGTCAAGCAAACTATTTACATGGAATCCGACCCCCGTGGTCGTTCCAATACCCTTCTAATGACGTTTTAAAAACTTAATTTAATGTCACTACCCTATGAAAACTAACCCAATTTTTTTTATCAAATTTCAATTACAAATTGTATAGTTTCATCGAAAATAAATTTCCACTTAATACAAAGTCATGCGAGTGTGGCAGTTAACGCTTTCGTTGCCCAAGCTTTAACGCCAACTACGCTGTGTCCCATCGGTATACGAACATTTAAAAAATTGAACATTCATTAACGTCATGGGCCATAAACAATTAAAATCTAAAAATGTATTCTAGGGAATAGGTATTGTATAAATAGTGTGATTATAAATACAGAAGTTAACACCGAAAGAAAAAAGAATATAGACCTCTATAGGATGTAGTATATGAAGTATATTACCGGGCCGCTGGCTGACGATGTACCTATAAATTCATTTATCGATCAAGCACTTCATAAATGGTTGACCCGAGACTATGAGTTCTCGGAAGCCTATCTAGTGAGTGGAATAAATAAGGAATTATTAAATCAAAAGAGGTAGAGTATCCAAACAGTGGTACAATTCGCCAATGAAGCTGCAGCCACCATGTCAAAATCTTATAGGGAAGGCTGGACCATTCAAGGCGGGAAGCCAAAACAATTAAGAGTAGTTTAAAAGGAAGTCTGAAAGGATCTTTATCTTTTTCTTTGTCGGTTGTAAGCAGGTAGGGTTAGGTTTGGCCCAGAACAATGCGGCCTCTTGGGTCTATTGCATTCCCTTGTTTTCCTTGTATTCAGGTACTATCTTTGGAATAGTCCTATGTCTGGTTATTTTTAAGGATGAAACGTCGCCTAGTAAGAGCTTCTCATTCGAAGATCACATGGTATGAGGTTTCTTGCTCTTCCATGCAGAGTCTACACGTAGTGGGATCATTGTGTAATCCCATCACATAAAGGTGTTTCAGCAAGCAGTGCCCTGTTAGTAATCCCACAATGGTGGATATCTGAGGCCTTGCGAGTTCTAGTGCCTCAGTAGCCATGCGTAGATTTGATCCCCTTAGCATGGCTTACTGATTCTGTACCCTCTCATCTGTTGCCACTGAATTTGGTGTTTTGTGGTTATCCACCTGTTTACTGCCTATCAGCGGTTTTGTTATCCCAAATACAGGTTCGGGTCCTGTGAATGGTAGATCTGATCCCTCTTTGGCGAGTTCATTGGCCTTTTTATTTCCTTGGATACCTTTGTGCCCTGGGTATTCATGCTAGTTTTACCTTGTTGTGGGTGGCCTGATCATTTAGTATAACCAATGCAGTTCCAGACAAGCTTTGACTTGATTCTGTTTGAATCAAAAAGCCTTTAAGGCTGCTTGGCTATCTGAGAGAATTAGAATGGTTTGTCTTTTGTACTTCCTTCTTAAATTCTCTCGTACACACAATTCGATTGCATCTATTTCAGCCTAAAATACAGTGGTATGTTTTCCCAGTTAGACGATGATCACGCATTTGGATTTAACTCCATGTACGCCAGAGCCTGTCCCCTTGTTAGTTTTAGATCAATCCGTATACCATTTGAGACCGCTAAGCAAGTATTTATCTTTATCCTTATTTACCACGTTCCAGTTTTAGTTGACCTGGAAGAGTAAAAAAGTTTGCTGTTGCCATTTTTTCTTTGAATTTGTTGCCAGTATTCCAGATTTGAAGGCACATTATTCTAAGGAGAAAAAAAAGTTGGGGGGTTGGGTTTCTTTTAACTTTCCCCGTATTTTTTTTTTTTTTTTGACATAAAGAAACTTGCTTTATCGATCTTAAAATCAAAAATAACTTATAGCGAAATTAACTTTGTATCTTTCTTAGTTAACAAGCTATTTAAAATTTTTAACCGAATTTCTAGAGCAATTCGTCCGTCTTGGACTTAACGTGTCAACAAAACTAAGAGTAGGTCAGGAGTTATTGTACAAAAAACACATATAAAAATCAGTGGTGTGCATAGGGCTGTGCTTGAGTCGCCCCTGCAAAAACTACCTCTTTTATTAATATTTTTGTATTCAAGAAGGTGGAGGTCATGTTGAACATTTACTAAATTAAATAGTTTATAAAATATGTATAATAAATTTTATCAAGTGTTTATTTTTAATTGTTAATTTTTTATTAAATTTTTTAATTAAGAAAATAATTTTTTTAATTACTATTAAATTTAATAAAAACATTTCCAAACTAACCTGTATTTTTATAAGTGGCATGGTAAACCCATGAGGACGGGTGGCACACCATTTTTATGGCGCTAATTCAATTTTATAAATACCTTTTTTACAAAAATATAAATAAAAGAGGTAGTTTTTGCAGGGGCGGCACAAGCACATTCCTAGACACATCACAGATTTTTATATGCGTTTTTTGTACAATAACTCCTGACCTACTCTTAGTTTTGTTAATATGTTAAGCAATGGCAAAAATTTCAAAGAAAAAATCGCAACCGCGAACTTTTTACAAAAAAAAATAACGTTTTTTTGAATGTTAGTTTAATGCCCTGTAACTTTGTTGGGAGCCAGTTTTTGATATAGGTAAATATACCCAAATCCACTTATTTTTTGAAAATCTATCTGAGGAAGAATTTATGATATACCTTTTTAAAACACCCTGTAGAATCATTTATTTCATGTGTAATTCTGGTATGTTTTTTACGTCCCAGTGAGTTCCAGTTGTTGGAGATTTCCAGTCTGTATGCACTCATTCTGGCCTCCCCCTTTATGACTAAGTCAAGGGGTAGGAGGTTTAGGATAATTTTCACAGAAAGGATAAAAAAAGACGTAAACTCTCGACGTAGTTCTATAGGTCCCTTTAGGTCAGGCCTGCACAACTCAGATTTTCAAAGGGCCAGTTTGAGAAACCGTAAGTTTCTGAGGGCCAAGACCTAAGCAAAAAAAAGCAAGAAAAATGTATAGTTTGACATAGGCGGGCCAAACTGGTCAACGACCAACGGCCCGCCAAAACGACAATGGCGTCCCGCATGCGGTCCACGGGCTGTATGTTGTGCGGGCCTGCTTTGGGTGCATAATTGCTTGATATTTCAGTTTGTATTATAGACACATGTTTTGAATAAAAGTAATGTAGATTTGAAAAAAATATAATTTAAAAACATTTTTGAATATACATACAGGCTTTTGCCTGGAAAGTAAAAACATGTTTATAAATGGAACATCCTGTATATTATTTTAGTTTTAGAGTGGCATGCTAATAAAAAATTGATTCATTTTGTACAGTGTTTTAATTATACATATACAGTGGGTAATTCATCGATAAATATTTGGAGATATGAAAAAATGTTTAGTATAAAAGTTGTAATACCATATTTTACAATTATTCTTAAATATACATGGTAGTCTATAAATGAGGGAAAAACCAAATAGATAGTTTTTTAAACCAAACACCCTGTAGGTAGTTACGCTTACAGATTTGGTTGTTTTCAGATCGTTTTATAATTTTAAAAATGTTTCAACATTTTCATTTATTTATCTAAATTTTTTCAAATATATCCTGTGTTTTATACCACCAATTTATAAATTAATTTCTTTACTTTTTTATTTTGTTTGGCATTCTATTCCCAAAGGAATTTTTTCCCGAGTTTTTGACGGTTTTACCATGAAAATTGACATAATTTTTTCATATTTTTCCAATTGGCTTTTAAAAATATGAACTTATTTAGGGCAAAATGCTAATGTAATTTTTGGTAACCCATTTGTCAGAATTAATGAATAGTTTTCTATTCTTTCGAAGCTAAAAGTAATATTAACTATTGTAAATAAAATTTAAAGCCATGATTACGACTATAATACGACCGACTGGAAGAAATACAGGAAAATACTAGACGAAAACATTAAAATCAACAATAACGTAACAGACGAAACGGCTCTTGAGGAAGAATTCACCAAACTTACAAATGACATTATCAATGCTAGGAATACCTCTACAGAACACAAAATACGGAAACCACACAAGGACAACCTTCCTCAGGACATTCTGGACTTAATAAAAAACAAAAATTATAGACGTAAACGTTGGCAAACATACAGATTAGCTGCTGACAGGGAAATGCTATTAGACTTACCCAAGCATATAAATTATAAAATCACACAATTTAGAAATGACGAATGGAGAAAAACCCTGGAAGCAGTTAACACGCAAGACAACTCAATGTGGAAAATTGTTAAAAGGTTTAAAAAACCCTTCGAGCAACTTCCCACATTGAGGCACGAAGACAATACATACGTGACGGACGAACAAAAAGGACAAGCATTCGGCGAATTCTTTCAGGGGAATTTCACTAATCCGCAAATTAATAATCAAAATAAAAACGAAATAGAGCGAATTGTGACAGAAATCAGAAACTTGAGTACGCAGGTAGTACCTCCACAATCACTAACATCTCCGAAAGAGATTTTTGATAGTATCAAGAAAACTCGTAGTAAAGGGCTCCAGGACCCAATGACATACATAATAAGCTAATTAAAAACTTATCAAAGAAAGCAATAGTTCATGTACAGCACTTAGTTAATGCAATACTTAAACTAAAATGTTACCCACAATTATTAAAAGTTGCTAATATAGTTCCGGTTTTTAAAGTGGGTAAAAACAGTGAAATTGCAAGCTACTGCCCCATTTCATTACTCAATGGCTTAGCCAAAATTGCTGACAGGGTAATACTGACTAGACTCCACGACTATGAACAAGACAAAACAATAATCCCGTCGGAACAGTACGGATTTAAGGCCGGGCATAGCACGATAGCCCAAATAATTAGAATTGCGAATCACGCATATAAAGGATTTAATTCAATAAGCAGACGGTGCTTGTAGCTCTCGATGCTGCGAAGGCCTTCGATACGGTCTGGACCGACGGGCTTATCCACGAAATGTTTTTGAACGACTACCCCGTTTTTATTGTCAAAACAATACAAACGTACTTACATAACAGACAGTTTTACGTCAAAATTAACAATTCGAGACAGGGCCCCTACACTGCGCGTGCGGGTATACCTCAAGGTTCAGTACTTGCGCCGCATTTGTACACTATCATGACCCATGATTTACCCATGAGACATGATGGAATACAAACGTCCTTGTACGCTGACGACACTTGTTTTTATAAATCATCACAATCTGCAGAAATCGCAACAAGAAGGCTGGACATTCATGTCAACAGAACGATAGTTCCCTATCTAAAAGAAAATAAAATCAATATCAAATCTCAAAAGACTACTATACTATCTAAAAAAAGAATAGAACCTGTTATCAGTAGCCTCAAAATTCAGGATAAAGCCATAAAAACAGAGGATAAAATGAAATATCTAGGTTTCATATTAGATAGGAAACTAACGTTCTGTAACCATGTTGACAACAGAGTCGGCAAAACCACAGGGGCTATAAAAACCCTCTATCCTTTATTGCACAGGAGAAGTGGTTTTTCGACTGCAAACAAAATTATATTGTACAAACAAGTACTCCGGCCGATTCTTACATATGGAAGTCCAGTCTTCTGTTCGATGGCTGAAACACATTTTCGTAAATTAAAACTTATGCAAAACAAGTGTCTGAGGCTGGCGTTGGGGTATGACCGATACGCCAGGATAAATGACATGCATATGCAGACATCCATTGAGCCCATTAAATCTTTCATTCTAAGACTCTCAAACAGATTTTACAATAATTGTCTTCCCACTACCCTTAAGGAAGATATACATTCAATTCATCAAGGGGATGGTGCAGTCAGGTACATGGCTGTCTGCATAAAGCTTTACAAATATATACACGAGACTGACGAGTCAGGACAACATACATACAGACTACACAGCAACAGAAATCCCACTGAATAGCCAAATCACAAAGCCGGCTTCTTGACAAAAGTAGTCGGACGGAGGACTGCAAGGTGACGTCATCGATCACTGCAGAAATTTGGGACCGTAAAGTCCTGAATTCTGTGATGATTGGGGATGTACTGTGTAGCCCTGTGACTTGGTTAATCACCACAATCTACCACAAGACCAACACACACACAAGGACAACCCTGTTTTTTATAAAAAAAATTCAGGGAATACAGACAGAAGTAAAATCAGACAGAAACCTAACAAAATTCAATTATCGCTCTAGCTAAAGAACTTAAATTGGCATATTATGTTTATTTTAACAAGGAGGTGCTACTTAATATCATAATAGTTATTTGGTTACATAGGCCCATTCATCGGTCATGACTTCGCCAGAGGTCACAACAGGAGCGGAACACTTCCAGTCTTTCGCGAGAAGATATCCATCTGTGACATTTTGTAATTATTATTATTATATTAATAAACTATTTTGTATATATGTATATAAAGACTTTTTGAATACGAATACGAATACGCGAGGCCATATATAATAGGTAATGCCCAGGGTATAGAGAAAGTAAAAGTTGGAAAGGCTTTTGGTAGGTAGAAAGGGGGTAAACGTCAAACTACGTCGGACGGCTTCGAGAATTTCGCAGTAATGTTTACCTGCCAGTGTCGTTTCATAAAATAAGTAATTTTAAATTGTTATCAGCGGAACCGGACAATCGCATGTATTTATGGACTATAAATAATTATTTAACATGTATTATAATATTTAAATCATTTTTATAAAATTTCAACAGCTATTCACAATTTATTAAACTATTTACTCGAAATTGTTATAAGCATTTATAAAATAATTTTGTACGTCAATGTATCGCTTCCACTTCGGTGAGATCCGTTGCAAACCTGTCAATGTATGTGTATAAAGTGGGAGAACTGGTAAAAGCCTTTCCAACTTTTAATTCTGTTCTAGCAGTATTTATCTATTTTACGAATAATCCTACTTACATTTTCCAATTCATTGTCTGCGTTGCGATTTCTGTATCTGTATATTTTTCAAAATGAATAAGTAAACGTAGCATGTTGAATTCTTTTTAAAAATAGTGATCATACCTGTTTTTTTACTGTATCCTGTATATATACTTACAATTTGATATAAACTTGCATTCCATGGCCAGTCGTATAGACTGTGCAATATCGATAGTGGCAGCATATGCGTTAAATAAGTACAAAATGTAAAATTTCCCATCAAAACAAAATATTTGTATTCAAAAATTTGTTTCGCAAATCCTTAAATAAAAAAGTTACTTATTAGTTATTAACTTCACTTAACAATTCAAAATACTTTTTTATTTTTACATTTCTAAAATTTATTAAATTATATTTATTCGATTTTTCAAGTCGAACGCTCAAAGAGGAACATACCCTGGGAGTCAATTCTCGAAATATTCCTTTATGGAACGAGCACGTTTATAAACGAGAATTTTTAAACAATGTCGTTCAGTCGTTCATACACATACTTTGATTACTATACGGTGCAAGAGAGAGGTCCGACACGCCCAACCATTGATCAGATCAATGCGCCCAACATAGGGCGCGGCCATTTTGATTCCTATGCCACAGTTTAT